>JANHGN010020070.1:0-10357 GCA_024605025.1 Megaceryle maxima
CCCCCCCAGTGGCCCCCAGCACCCACCCCTGGGCTGGTGCAGAGCAGTGCAGGATCGCATGGCCTGAAACGTGCCCCTGGCCAGCCCTGGGCAGCACAGTGATATGTAGGGGACATCAGGGCTGGTAAAACCTCCCCAAGAGCAGCTGCCTTGGCAGGGCTGTGCACCAGGGTCTGGCAGGTTTTGTCAGCGTGCAAGGGGATCAGGTAAAGGCTGGTGTCAGTCCCAGGGTCCCCATGATGCCTCCAACACTGCTCTGCCCCTCTCTGCCCTGTGACCCAAAGTCCTGCATCACTTCTCACAGCAACCTGTACCTTTGCAGGGCTGGCCATGCCCTGGACCCTTGCTATGCCTCCTTCCTAATCTCTTTCTGTCCCCATGGCACACACTCCTTGCCCAGCCCACTCCAATGGCTCAGGCCCATCACCAAAGCAGAGAAACCCTCCCAGTACGCTGGCCCCACGCAGCACCACAGCCCCCAGTACCCAAGGACCAGGCAAGGACCATTGGTGAACAGCACACATCCAGACTGTGCCAGGGGATGATACCCCCCAGATCAAGCACCAGCCCTTTGGCTCTCTGGAGGGACAGGAGATGCTCTGGGTAGTGGAGTTGAGGGACGGAGGTGGCACCAAGGCTACCAGGTGTTGCATGTGGACCCAAGCCCTGCTCAGCCCTGGTTGACACCAAGAGAGGATGAAGCTGGAGCTTATGCCAGCAGCTGGACACCGGTTGCTGCCAACCCAGGAGTCCCTGGTGCCACCTCAGTGCCCATCTGCCAGGGCCCGGCCCAGACGGTCCCTGCTGCAGGGCCTGGCACAGAGATGTGAGGGCTGGTGTGAGCTGTGGGAACCCACAGAGCCTCCTCACCCCCCTCCAGGAGCTCTTCTCCGCGAAGCCTCATTGTCAGGGGAACAGCCAGTGTGAAATCGGTCTGATTAGCAATTAGTCCCATTGTAAAAGGATTAGCCGGACCCATTGTTTGGATGAGTGACTTGACTATCAATTTGCATCTGGCAGTGATGATGGTGATGATGATGGTGATGATGATGGTGATGATGATGATATGCTGGGAGCATTTCCCTCCTGTCCTTTTGACCAGATAGAGGGGGTCTGGCCAGGCTGTGGCCAACACAGCACCAGGGTGCTGGTGGATCCCCAATATGGGCACCGATGCCAGGCACAGAGGTGCCCTTTGCAGGATCCCAAGCACATTGCCGATCCCCACTGCCAGCAGCACCCCAGCAGCATGTCCCAGGGGCTGCTCCTCCAGCCGCGGGGTGGCCATGGGTCTCGGGGGGTGGACATTCTCCTGTGTACCCTGAGGAGAGCACAGGGTGGAGAAAACAAGCAATGCAAGCAAGAGCAGGATTGCACAACCTGGTCCTGATGAGAGCTGGGCAGAACAAATGAGGGGGCCCTGCTGACCTGCTCCTGTCCCTGTCACATCCTCTGCACCCATCTGCTGACCCCATCACTGTCCCTGGGCTGCCACCCCTACATCACTCATGTTTTTTTGTGAGAAAAACCCCAAAGCCCCAAAGCCCAGGCCCCTGCCCATGGCAGCCCAGCCACACTCCCAGAGACACTGTGTGCTCCCAGCGAGCCCCAGCCCTGCAGTCAGGGTGCACTGGGGTCTGTACGCCTGTCCAGGATGTTGGTCCATCCAGCTAATGAGCCCAGTACCTGGTGGAGATCCACAGTCTGGTTAACAGGAGGAAGCAGCGACAGGGCCACTAACGAGGGCTCTGCCGGCTGCTCTCAGGCAGCGGGAGGATGGCTCTGGGGGTTAATTGATGCTTATTTACTGCTCGCACATAAAAATCGCCAGCATTGAAGAAAATATTCCAGGGGGCAGATGCTGCCAACAGCCTCAGTGCTGCAGCATGCTGGGGATGCTGTGCAGGGGTGGCACCGGTGACCCCCCCAAAGGTGTTATATTCCCCCAGGAACCAGACATGGACTGGTGCCCATGGGCACCAGCAGCTAAGCGCACGATGACCATCACCATAGCCTCCTGGCACCATCCCCTGGGGATGGCCAACACTGCTCCCTTGCCACTGGCATCACTGTCTGGCCTGAAGTGGCCGCGCACTGCCTACATCCTGAGCTGAGCACACGCTGGCCCGGAGAGCAGATGGCAGCTGGTCCACCACGGCAGCTCACCCTCCATGCCAGAGGGATGCCAAGAGCCCCAGATGCTCCCAATAGGGATGGACACTCCATGCCAACAGCCGTGCCCAAGGCAGGGAGGAGGAGGAGATCCCCATCACCTCCCACCCCACGGCAGACCACTGAACCCAGCACTGGCTCCAGGCAGGGGAAGCAGCTCAGAGGGGAAAGCTGAGACAAGTGCACCCAGGCAGCTGGAAATCCAGCCAAACGCGGGGCAAGGTTCCTCCAGCTTTGCACCGGGATCCTCCAGGCTGGGACACAGTCTGGCACTGGCCATACACTGGGCTCAGGAGGGCTGTAAATCCTAAATGGCCTCTTTGCTGTGAGGAACCCCCATGATCTTCTGGATCTCCCCACTGTTCATGGGGATGGGGAAAGCACACTCTGGTTACTAGGGAATGAGCAGCTGCCACGTGCACAGGATCAACTCTGCTCCAAAAATGCACTCCCTGCAGTGCCCTGTAGCCGTGTCACTGCCCCACAGCACCCCACGCTGTGCCCACAGTGTCCCACAACTGTACTCTGCAGCTCCCTATGGCATCCAAACAGCAAACCCACTGCACTGCTCATCAGCTGCCTGCAATGCCCTACAGCATCCTACAGCCAGCCCCCCTGCAATGCCCTATAGCATCCTATAGACAGCCCCCCTGCAATGCCTCATAAGCCCCCCCAGCCCCTGGCACTGTCTCAGACACCCCACTGCCAGCTCCCTGCACCCCAACCAGTGCCCTGGCCCCATCTGACATCCCCCCCTCTGGGGATCTGGGGCTCTCCCTCCACAGCCTGTTGTTCCCTAGGGCATCGCTGCTGGAGCTGGGCAGGGGGGACCGCACAGGCTGCCCGGTGGCCCCGGAAAGGGCACGGCGGGGGCAGAGGGAGGGCACCCGCCTCCCCGCCGCGGGGGTCTCGCTGGCGGCTGCCGAGCGGAGGCGAGCGTATTCGGGTCAGTGGCTCTCCTGAGCAGAGCCGCTCTGACGTGCTGCTAATTGAACCAAATGCCCATTAGCGGCATGACGGGCTGTGTCCATCGCGGGCCCTCCGTTGCAGGTGGCTGACACGCGAGGGGCCCGCAGGCTGGTCAGCATGGCCGGGCCAGAGCATCTCCCACCTCCTCCCCCAGCTCTGCCAGCTCTAAGCCCAGCCAGCATCTCATTAAGACCTGCTAATCACCCCCATGGGATGAGCTGGGGCAGGGGGAGTCCCACGCTGCAGCCCCCTCCCTGCACAGCCGCCCCATGTCCCCTCTCTGTGTCATCCCCTGAGGCAGAGCCTGGCAGGGGGGTCCAGCCTTGCCCTGCTCCACAGAACCACGATGCTGTGAGGCAAAGGATGGCTCCATGCTCTGGGGTGTGGGCACCTACGCTGTGGGGCCAGGCTGTGCCAGCCCAGGGTAGATGCTTGCTCGGCCCATGTCCCTCTGCAATTTCCAGGGGCTGGGTCATGGCATGCCCAAGATCAACATCTCCTGAAGGAGAGCCAGGTGGAAACCACCACTGTGACCCCAACACACTGCCAGGATTTGCCAGCCCCATCCCAAGCCCCCAAATCCAGGAGCCCAGCTGTGGCTGCCTGGGCTTTGGGGCAGTTTTCAGCACAAATACAGGCACTGTGGCAACTGGATGTGTCCCCAGGGAGAAACCCATCCCCTGCCTGGCCCCGTGACGGTCCTGGACCACCTTTGCCGTACACCTCATGGCTTGCAGTGGGTCTGATCCCCAGCACAGCCCCCCTGGGAGCAGCCCGGGATCACATCCTGGCACAGCACTGCCCCTCACCACCCCTGTGGACTTAGAAGATGAGTTTGTGTTTCATGGTCAGCTCAGTGCCTCCCTTCCCCTTCTCACCAGGCACTCTACAAGCATTTCCCAAACCCACAGGAGAAGTGACTGATGCAAATCAAACCACACACTGCTCCCCGTGCCCCCCGGGCAGCCCCCATGCCCACCACCTGATCCACAGCCCTTGGCCAGGGGTGCCCCTTAGGGCTTCCCCACTCTGCAGACTCCACATGCCCTGGCTCAGCCATGGAGAGCTCCAGGTGGGTGCCAAGCCATGGGTGGGTGCCTGGCTCAGCCCTTTCTGCACGCTGGGACTGCACAGCAGGGTGAGACCCTCTGCACACCTCCTGGCCAGGATGGAGCTGGTGGAGGGCAGAGTGGCCACATCAGAAGACCCTTTATGCCCAGGCTGGAACCATCCCAGTGGTGGCAGCAGTGCCACTGAAGCAGAGGTGGCAGGCACAGCTGAGCATCTCTCTCCCTGCCCTGGTTACCGCTGCTGCCAAACAGCTGGTTGCTACCAAGCTGTGCAAATGGGAGTGTTGCTGTTGCCATGGCAGCCGGTTTATTTTAGCCAGCTGCCATCACTCCATGTCCCCTTCAAAGCATCCTCCCTGCCCCGGTGGGTCCTGCCTTGTCCCTGTCCCCAGGTGCCTTGCTGAGAGCCCAGGGAGCACCCACAGCATCCATCCCCTGTGGGACAGCCTCTCCCTGCTGTCCAGAGGGGACAAACACAACACCAGCCTCTTCCCCACTTCCTACCACAGCCCAAGGGGAAGTGGATGGATGGATGATGGGGTCGCATCAGGACTGGCACTGGGTGATTTCCATACTAAAAGGACACTTGGATGGTAAATTCAACTCCCACAGCCTGGTCAAGATACTCCCCACTCTGGTTTGTTCCTCCCTTGGCCAAAGCCTTGGACTTCTCCTGATGGGGCCATCACAGCCCCCAAACCTGCTGTGACACCTCCTCCTGCAGCTCCAGCCATGGCCGCTCCCAAGCTGGTTCAGGACAGGAGGGGCCAGAAGACCCAGTTCCCAGTGTGGCTTGGGAGGGAGGAGGACCCCACGGTGTCTGTCCAAAGCCCTGTCCCATCAGGCAGCCCCAACCATCACCCCAAGGGGACCATGCTGCCTTCCCATGCAGGACCATCCATCCTCAGTGCTACGGGACTTTGCCAGGGGGACCAGCGGGGCTGCGTGGGCAGAGGAGGATCCTGGAGATGATGTGTAATGCAATAATCCCTCTGCACCCCCAGCAGATCCACTGTCTGCCTGAATCTCCCCAGCACCACCCACCCCTCCCTGTATGCCCCAAAGGGCTCATTAGGGCACTGCAGGTAACGAGCAGGCACCCGGGGAAGGGAGAAGAGAGCGGACAGAATGCAGGCAGGGCTGGGGAGATTGGGGACCCTCCTGTGGGAACTTGCCTGGCCTGATATGGGGTCCCTGTCCCTGCAGTCCCCCTTGCTAAAGACACAGGCTGCGCTTCTGGGATGCAGAACCCAGCCAGGGGCTTTTCAGGGGAGCCCAGCTGTTCCCAGCACCCTGTGAGCAGGCAGGAGTTGCACGGATGTAATCACACAGCGGTGGGTGCACGGAGCCCTGCTTCAGGCTCACCTCAGTGCTGGGTGCCACCAAGACACGGCCCAGGCAGAGTTGGGCTGGCACTGCCACATTCCCCGATGCCACAGTGATGGGCTGGCTCTGCACAGTCCCTGGCTATGGGGTTCCTGCCTGTGGGCAGTGCTCTGTGTGCCAGAGCAGGAGGACAGCCAGGAGCCTCCAAATACCTCCTGCCTTCCCCCAGACCCACACATGCCCTGTACCCCTGTCACGTGATGCCAAAAGAGGGGAGGGAGGTTATGGACCAGACGCATGCCGTACTTCCCTGGGCCGGCTGGCACTGGCACGGCCACCCACTCACCTTCAGGTTGTGGCAGAGTCAGAGGCTGCTGGGCCACCTGCCCCAGCCAGATGGCAAGGGGATCTTGTGGTGCTGCTGGGCACGGTGCTGCTTGGGGGACTTGTGCCAGCCCCTGCTGCTCACCCTGCTCATACCCAGCCCCATGGTGATGCCAAGGATGGGCTGGGGGGCTGGCAGTGGCAGGGGATTGCTGCACGCAGGGTTGGATTCTGCCCCCATTGCAGCACCCTAAGAGAGCCCCAGGCAACACCTCTCCTCCTGGTCCAGCACAATGCCCAGCTACCCCCAGCATCCCAGTTCACAGCGCCCCAACACTAACAGCTGGAAACGACGTCCTCTCCCAGCTCCCACTGAGACACATTGCTGAGATAACCCGCAGCACAGCTCCCTGGCTAGGCTGAGCCTGTACACCCCCTTCCCTGAGAGACCCCCCCAGTGTGGCCATGCTGAGCCCCTGCACAAGTCACCCCAGAGCTGGGTAACACCTACAGCCTCCCTTGAAGGTCCCAAGGTGCCCACACAGCCAGGGATGTTCTGCAAGATGCCTACATCCAGTTGAGAGACATCAAGCCCCACTGCCTTCGGGGACAAAACACGCCCCCTCCCAGCACCCTGGTCCCAGCCTTCCTGGGCCCCTGTCCAACATACAAGACCAGGTGAGATGCCTTCAAAAGACCCTTTCCACCATCAGCCACTTACCCAATAATACTCTAATTACACCCCAGAGTTGGCCACCAAAATAGCTGCAGTAAATCACTCAGAGCTGCCATGTAATTTTTGCATGAAATTACAGTATTTTTTCCCCTGGGTTCAATTTCCTCCACACCAAGTTCTCACTGCAGCCAAATAATTAAAGCAGCTGCACTCCCTTTTCCTTGGGTACCATTTTAACTCCCTGCTGGCTGTCACCCCGCTGCCCAGTACTGGGGCTGTGGCTGGCTGGGGCCAGGTGCCCCAGCACCCACACCAGCCCTGCCTGTTCCCACACCAAGCACACCCAGAGCAAATAAAAACCACTCCAGATCCAAAGGCAAAGCAAATCAAACCACATCAAGAGACCCCAGGGAGACTCAGCACCCACGAGGGATGCACAAGGCACCCTAGGCAGGATGCTGAGCCACAATGGGGGAGTCCAAGCCCCACCGGGCAGAGGAGCTGGCTGTTCCTAGAAGAGAAACCACTCGCCTCTTCTTCGTCGCCTGTGGGAGGAAGACAAGGGAAGCAGCAGGGCTCTGCCTGAACCACTCTGCTTTACACTGCAATGCTGAGGCACCTGTGGGGCATGAGTGTCCTGTGGGGTGCCAGGAAATTATATCTCTGGGTCACTTGGTCGCTTGGGAGAGATGGGGGTCCCAGCCACACGTCACCCTTGTACTGCTGTCCCGTCTGGATGCAGTGACCACGTGCAGGACCACGCTGAGCTGAACAGCAGCAGAAACCCCAGACCCTGGAGGGTTTTCCGCCCAGCCCCATCCTCTCCCTGTCTGCTCAGTCAAGGCTGCCCTGCTTTCCAGCATGAGATCTACATCAGGGCTGGATTCTACCCAGAAACACACGGAAAGCTGGGGCACACGTGCTCCCTTCACAGTCTTCCCTGCCTGCCCCCTGGCCCCATACCACCCCCGGGGACCAGCCCCATGGGGATGCTTGGAGGAGCAGCGAGTCCCTCTGCACTGTCCCATCCTCCTCTGGCCGTGGGTTTGTCAAGGGGCCCAAGGTGCAAAGCCAAACACTCTCTGATATGCTGTGTCCCAGACATCCACCCAGGAGCCCAGCAGGCTGGTGCTGGCTGCTAGAGCAGGGACGGGCTCCCCGTGCTCTACAAACTCCCTGGCAAAGGCGGCAAACCCTGGGCAGATGGTTGGAGATGCATCTCAGGGCAGCCCTAGTTGATAAGGGGATGGTTTGGCCATGCATGGGAAGGTACCTTAGGCTTCTCAAATACCTGCAAGAGATTTCATCCTGCCACCAGCAAGCAGTGATGTGAAAGGCTTGGGAGCACCAGGGATCTCTGCCCTGGGGTGGATGGGGATGGGATGGGTTGCCAGGACAGTGGGGTCATCTCTGACACCAAATGCTCTTGGCTGAAAGATGTTTTCAGGATACTGTTCTATTCTGATAAGAAAATGCAAGTTGTTCAAGAAAACAAGTATTTGTACTCATTTTCAGGTTTTAGGCCCCAAAGGTGGGGCAAAGGAGCATTTAATGATGCAATGCCTTTGAGTGAGAGGAGAAAATACTCATTATTAGGACCTGCTGTACAGCACAGAAATGTTGCAAGAAGAACTATTTAAAATACATCTGTGAAAATAATGAGCAGTTTCCAGCCAATGGCAGCATCGAGTCCACCTGCTCTGGTCAAGCCCCTGGCACTTCTGCCCATCCTGGCAGGCTCCCACACTATCCCTGCTGTCCCCATGCTGCTGTCCCCCTTGCAGGACACTGCCCCACATGCTGGCTCACAGCAATGCCCACCACGGGCCAGGTCCAGCCACTCACCCAGTTCAGCCTTGTGAGATGGTGCATGCCACAGCATCACCCCAGCTGGGTCCAGCCCTGTCCCCTCCACTAGTGCCAGCTGGACCAGCCCTTCCAGCCCAAACACCCCATGCCAGCACAAGCTGCAGCACAGAAAGCCTCCAAATCCCACACAACTCCCTTTTATCCACTTCTGGCTTCCCTTTTTTGGTGTGTCCATGGGACACGGAGGGCACAAAGCCCCACGTCATAGGCACAGCCCAGCAGGGTCAGGCAGTAATGGGCTGCTGTGGGAAGCAGAAACCCCTGTGGTCACCCATCTGGCAGGGGCAAATACCATGTCTGGAGCTGGCATCTCGTGAGGATGGGGACAGGGAGGCAGTGGCATGAGCCACTGTCACAGCTGTCACCATGTCCCTGCACAGCCAGAAAAACACAGCGGGAAACAGCCTGACGCCAATGTCCCTCCTGGCCCAGGCAAGCCCAAAGGCACCCGGTCCTGATCTGTGTACAAGGGAAAGGCAACCTGGAGATGCCAACAGGGCTGAGATGCCACTGAGCGCAGCACCCTCTGCCATGGGGACCCAAGTGACACCAAGTGCTTCCAAAACAGCCCCTGGAAAGCAGCCCTGTCCCCCAGGTCATGTGGAGCAGGTGGGCACTGGTGACAACAGCAGAACTGCTGCCTGCTCATCCCATGCAGGCAGGGAGGGAGGCTCAGCTGCCCGTGCTGGGTGCTCACGCTCCCGCACGCACACGCAGACCCTGGGGCAAGACACGTCGGGACGGGAGCTCCCAGCAGGGCTCAGCCCGCCAAGCCTTTCATGTCTCTCAGGCAGCCAAAAAGTCTCAGCCTGTGCCCGCGGCCGCACCGTGCGGTCCCCGGCTGCACGCAGACCCTGTTGGGAGAGATGGCGAGACACCGGGGGGGCAACCAGAGACCCCTTGCCCCAAGCATCCTGCGTGTCATGCTCATTGCATCTTGAAGCCCCCCCAGCAGACGCTTGTCGAGCCAAAGTCACGCAAGCAGAGCAAGGTCACCGCAGGGCCCCGGGGACGTTTCTGCAGCTCCAGCCCTGTTGGCTCTGGGAAGGGGGGGATGCTGCCCCCCCGAGCCCAGGGGCTGTCTGCGGTCAAGAGAAACTGAGGCACGGGTGGTGCTGTGGCAGAAGGATTCTCTGGAAGAGCTGCTCCACAGCAGAGTCAGCTCAGTCCTGGCCATCTGCCACCTGCCATGTCCCAGAGCCCCCAGCCCATGCCCTGGGGCCAACCCAGCCCTCCCCAGACATGGTGCCCTACTGTTTGCTCACAGCTTGCAGGACCCACAGAGACAGGGGGGCCATGGCACCCTAGGGTGCCCTGTGGGTCTCTCTGAGGGGGTGCTCTCGGGGGTGATCATCACAGCATGCAGGATGAGGGGCTCACAGCTGGGGGCAGCTTGTGAGCAGAAGAGAGTCCTGAAGGATAAGGATGGAGGGGGAGTCTATCTCTGTTCTGCCTCATGTAGCCCTGAGAAGCACCAGTGCCTCATGGTGGCAGCTGGAGAGCTCCCTGGGGGCTCCCACCCCAACTGGATACTGACCGGGAGCCAAAAGTAAATGGAAGGGAGATGGAAAAAGCTCCATTTTCCCAGGGGTGGGTTGAAAGAGCAGCCACCGTCCTGTAGGGGCCACAGCCAGAGCCAGGCTGGTCACACAGCCCTGCCTGGGATCTCACCAGCCTGGGGTGGGGCATCACACACCTCTCCTGGGCACACACACAGGGTCACCCACTCCACACATGGCCACCTCCAGACACATCCCACAACCCCCTGCTACCCCCTGTCACCAGAAGCCACCCCCATGCCCCACTCTGCCCACCCCCTGTGCCCCACATCACCCCCGTGCCCAGCACCCCCCCCCCCTCCACCCAACCCCCCCCCTCCCCCCAAAACCCCCCCCCCCCCCCACCCCCCCCCCCCCCTGACAAGCGCACACCCCCCGGCCCCCCCCCCCCC
>JANHGN010020071.1:0-20003 GCA_024605025.1 Megaceryle maxima
GGAGAAGGCTCTGGGGAAATCTTACTGCAGCCTTCCAGTATCTGAAGGGGCCCTACAGGAAAGATGCAGAGGGACTTTTTATCAGGGAGTGTAGTGAGAGGACAAGGGCTAATGGTTTTACACTGAAAGAGGGGAGATTCAGATTAGATGTTAGGAATAAATGCTTTACTGTGAGGGTGGCGAGACATTGGAACAGGTTGCCCAGAGAAGCTGTGGATGTTTCATCCCTTGAAGTGTTCAAGGCCAGGGTGGATGGGGCTCTGAGCAACCTGTTCTACTGAGAGATGTCCCTGCCCATGGCAGGGGATTGGAACTAGATGATCTTCAGTGTCCCTTCCAACCCCAGCCATTCTATGATAAGTGGGAGTTTGTTCCACTGTAGATTCCAGAGCAGTAGGAGATTCACGATCTCAGGAGGGTAAATCCCTCTGTGCACAGTGGTCAGCAATAGTAACAGACACAAAACATCTCTCCCCTTCTTGCTGTGTTCCTGGTCTCTCCTTTAAGCAATCATCTCATCCTATTAAGAGACTTTTTTGCCTTTTGGTGAAGTGTTGGATGGAAACTGTTGATGGAAGAGGGCAGTGGGACCTGACAGGCAACTGGGTGAACCCTGTGTGAACTGGCTTATGACAAACCTAAAGCTAGCTGAAAAAGTGCACTAAGCACCATGTGTCAGAGAGCCCTGCGAGTGGAGAGGGCCTCAGGAGATCAGCTTCCATATCCTTCGTTAAGGACAGCCCTGTGACAAGTGTTTGTTTAAGTCTGTTCAGCTCTCAGAAGATTTCCATGGCTTGTATTAAGAACTTATTTGCTGGAAACTAAATACCCTCTACTCCAGCTGAAGCCTTTCTGGGTCTGAGGATGGAAAAATAATTGCCTCCTGGGGCTTATGTATGTAACAAACTCTATCTAGTACACCCCTAAATGAGATTTGCTCAGGTTTTTTGGCAGTAATATGGCATTGTTGATTCACAATCTGTTTGTGATCTCCAGTAGTCCCCAGACCCTTTCCTACGGTGCTGGCCAGACACTCCAATTTCATATTTGTTTGCACTGATTTCTCCTACTGAAGAATATTCAGTACTTTGCCTGTATTGAACTTCACTTTGTTGATTTTGGCCCAGTTGTACAATTTGTCGAGTTTGTTTTGAATTCTTAACCCTGCTTTTGAATGTTCTTGCATCCCCTCACGGATCAGTGTCATTTATTAAATCTGTAGTCTATCATCCGAGTCAGTAGTGAATAATGCCAGACCCAGGACAACAGTCCATTTAAAACACCCTCCCAGCCTGATACTCAATTATTTTACTTCCTTTTTTATTATTATATTTATATTTTTTGTGACAGCTTTTACATATACCTTATGGTGGGTTCTTTTAGATCGTATTTCCCTAGTTTGTTTATGGGAATCTCCTGTAGGACAGTAGCAAATACTCTACTGAAATCAAGATAAATCACATCTGCTGCCTCCCCTTTATCCACAAAGCCATTAAGCCTGTCAAAAAAGGAAATTAGATTGGGTTGACACAATTTGTTCTTGACAAATCTATGCTGGCTGATTTTTATCACCTTATCATCTTGCAGGTGCTTATAAATTGATTGTTTAATAATTTGATGTACTTTCTTTCTGGGAAGCCAAGTTAGGCTGACAGGTCTATAATTACATAGAACCTCCATTTCCCCCTTTTTAAGATATTTTCTTGACATGCCTGTTCCCTGCTTTCTAAGACCTCACCTTCCAAGAGTTCTTCAAAATATTGCTTGTGTAGATAACCCTCCTATAGGCTCAGCATCTGTGGAGTACACAGCAGAGATATATTTGGATGGTTAATCCACGATGCATAACGTACACCTTAGAGATGCATCCAAGAGTTGGCAAAATGTTCTTCAGAGCTGTGCTCAACACCTGGAAGGAAGATTTCCAAGATAAGCCTTATCACATGCAAATATGCTTAAGTCATGGAATAGATACCAAAAGGCTAAGTAGGCTACTGAAAGGAGCTCTATTGAGAACCACAACTTTGAGAGCATCCCTGGAGACATTCAAGGTGAGACTTGGCAAGGCTCTGAGCAACCTGCTCTAGTTGAGGCTGTCCCTGTTTTCAGCAGGGGGGTTGGACCTCTAGAGATCCCTTCCAACCCAGACATTTCTGTGATTCTATGATCCCGTGGCTTTCTGGCAGCTAATGGTGATTAGGGAGGTAGCTGACAGCTCCATTTTTCTCATTCACAATTTACAGCACCACCTCTCACCTCATCCCATCCCCTCCCAACCTCCAGGCACCATGTAAGTCTGGGTTTGGTGGGTTGTATTTATTTTTTTTTCATTTTTCCTTTCCCACTTCTAGTACTCGTATGAAGGGATGGAGATTAACAGCCTGCCGGTGGAGCTGACGGTCGTGTGGAACGGGAATTTCAACATTGACAACCCAGCACAGAACAAAGGTAAAGAGTTATTTCAACTTGTCCTTGGAAGCGGTAACCTTAGCAACGGGCTGCATCGCTCCTTACCCTTAACAAAGCTGCCACCATCTCCCCATGCTGGCTGGTGCAGACTTGTTCTCTGCACTCTGCAAATCACCCATTTGTGTGTGTGTGCTTTGTGTTCCCCCTCTCCTCCACTCACTTTTTCTCTTTGCACCTGAGAAACACGGCTCTCCCTCCCACTTGTGTTGCTTTTCCTTTACCTTCATCATCTTTGCCTCCCGCTTCTCCCCACATTTTTTGCCTCTTGTGTTCATGCCCCTCCTTCTCCAGCTTTCTCCCCCTTCTTTTATTTCTCCTGCAGTGATGCTTTTCAAGTTAACATGCCAGGAGATCAGGCACTCTCTGCTCAGAGGCAAGGTAGTAATGAGCAGGGGAAGGGAGAGGGGGAGGAGGGAGGCTGCAGCTCATCATGGGAAAAGACTGAACAAAATAAAATGATAATGGTGAAGGACAGAAAATCACCTCCTGCCCAGAGCCTGGCTCTGCTTATCTCCACCAATGGCATAGGACTGATGTGCTCCTCACAGAGGGATATTGCACATGCAGCCATGACCCCGAGGCAGGCATTCTTGCTGGAGATGGATGGTACATTCACATCATCTTCCTTCTTGTTCATTACAAGAAGGCCTTTTCCAGGCATCTCTCCTCTCAGCTCCTCTGCATTTACAGCACAGACCTGCAGACTCTCCCCTTCTCACCAGCTCTCAGAAGTTTCTCCCTCCCTTGCTTTACATTCTCTCTTCTTGGACACTTTCCACATCTGCTTCCACTTCATCTCTCCCCATCAGGTACTCCCAAATTCATCTCACACCATCTGACACCCACCCTCATGCTGAGGGGTGCTGGGTGAGGTTTCCACCAGCACCCCACTGAAGCTGGAGAGCAATACAGAAGGCAACACTTCTCCCCATGGCATGACCCCTTCCTGTCCTCCTCCACTGCACCCACCTCTGTGATATCTTTCTCTGCTGGCTTGAATAACCAGTGTGTTTGAACAGCCAGTCTGAATGCAGAAGGTTCTGCAATGTCCTCTCCATAACTGTGGCTCTCAAAGGTTACATCCACACAGTAAACACAACAGGCTGGAGACCTTTGGCATCCATCAGTGTGACACATCCCATCTTCATGCTGCCAGTCTGTCTCCATGCTGATGCTGTCTGCCCTCTCTCCTGCTTTCCAAGCTGTGCCAAGGCATTGCCAGTACAGTGCTAACTTTCCTGGGCCCAAATAGTGCCATGGACTGTGCGAGGCTTTAACAGCATGACCTGGAGGTCAGGGTTTGGGCACTTGCCCCAGTCCTGCTTAATTTTCTGCTGCTGTTACAGCCTGACTGTTCCTGATGCAACATGGCTTACACCAAGAGTGTAAACCCTATTTTGGGCAGTATTGAGCTGTCCTAGCTGATGTAGGAGTAAACTCAGTCTCATGACCATGAATGATTGTGTCTTTAGACATGTCTGTGCTGGTAGCGTAAACCAGACCAGAGGATGAACTCAAGAAACATCTGTGGTGCTTAGTGCAGTCCTTTACAAGTTCTTAGGTTATTCAAACCCAAAAGGTTATAAGCAATGACCAGGAAAAGTCAGGGAAGTGGCACATGCTGGTGGTTGTTCCAAATGAGTAGTCCAGTTGATGCCATCATGTTTTGATCCAGGAGGAGAGCTTAGGCACACGGATATACCACATGAAGACATATCAGGTGCTCTCAAGGACGCAGGGACCTTTATTAGCATAAATGTAGTGGCTACAGGCAAACATAAAACCCTGTCAGGGCTTTGGACAGTGCTGCAAGCAAGCAGACCTCCTCTAGAAAATCAAGATGGAGATGCAGAGGCAGGATTAGACCCAGCACCTTTCTACATGTGGTTGCAACCAAGGTACCACTTCTTTCATAGCCAGCATTGACTGGGCTCTAGGTTGGTAGGCTGGAAGGCTAAACTAAACCAAGACCACTGAAGTGCCTGCAGAGATACTCACTGATAACACTGTAAGCAGAGCAGCTCAGCAGATTTGCAGAAACCTAACAGAAAATTAAGGAAAGGGCCATATCTCAGGAAGCCTGTAGCACACTGTGATTGACAGCTGTGTCGCAAACTTTTCTTGCACCCAACCTGGAGAAATAAAAAGTTTCTGAGCTTTGTCTTGCATTGGTCAGCACTTGCTGACTTCTAGGGGCCAGGTACAAAGAAATAGCCAGAGGTCTTTAGCACACGGTATCCAAAGTCTTTGAGCTTTGGGGTTGTGTACAGTAATAACCACAGGTGAGACTTTAGTCACCTACTGACACAGCAAAACAAAAGCACAGAGGGAAAATCCCCCATCTGATAAAGAAATCCATCACTATGCCCATAAATAGCACACGCAAAAGAAGGAAGTCTATTAGCTTTGATTCTGCCATCTTTAGGGAGGAGGGTTTTTTGCTGACAACCCCCCTGTGAAACCCAGACCTCAGTCTACACATCTTTAAAATAAATAAAAAAACCCCAAACCACAGTCTTATTTTGTGGGAGGATTGCAACACTTTTTGGCTTTATTGGGAAAAAGTTTGAGCACTTTTAATCACTCAGCAGCCCAAGATGGAGCTAAGCATCAATCATTGTTGTCTGTATTAAAGGAGGGTCAACTTTGTACTTCAAAGTGTAAAGCAGACCGAATTCCTGGAGCAGAAGGGGGAAAGGCTGAGTGATCCCTGGATTCAGTCTCATAATGAACCACTGTGGATTTACTATTATCTCTTAGGATGTCTGTTAAGTGGGAAACCCAAGTGATATCACCTTAGCACCTTAGTTTCACCCCAGGCAAATCCCCAAGTTTAAGTTGTGGCTAGAGCAAGCCTAGAAAATCATTTTAGGATGAAGAGCTGAGGCTGAGACTGGTTATTGGTGGCACTGTAAGACATTCATACAGGCTCTGAAAAAGGAAGGGACTGACACCAAGTCACCGCCCAAAGCACCTTTCCCTCTTATCCTCCTGCTTGCAGCCCATCACCCTCCTGAGGACAGCATCCTTCCTTCTGCTCCCACCTGCCACAAATACCTTGCACAGGGGATGAACTCTGACAAGTGCAGTTTTATTTTGAGAAAAATGTAAATGCTTTTTTCCCCCTTATTCCCCACCCTTGGAGAAGTTCTATCCTGCCCCTGGGACGAGCAGCCCAGAACACCTTGCCCTCTCTAGCTTCTCATTCTGCCCTCTAATATCCCATGACTTTCCCATGCTCTCTTCATCTCTCAGGTCCTCTTTGTTTTCCTGTCCCTCTAGTTCACCTGTACAAGTGCGGGGCCATGCGGGACAGCTGCGGACTCTGCCTGAAAGCTGACCTGGACTTTGAATGTGGCTGGTGTGAGGGACAGAACCAGTGCACCCTGAAACAACACTGCCCAGCCCAGGACAGCCAGTGGCTGGAGTTGTCCAGCACCAAGGGCAAATGCACCAACCCCAAGATCACGGATGTAAGTCATGGATCTGCAAGAAGCTGGGGTATTTTCTCTCATATCCTTGGTTTATTTTCCTGATTTGTTTTTGGGTTGGTGAGGGGAAAGTCAAGATTGAGCTCTGCTGGGTCATGCAAAGCCCCAGACAACCTTGGGGATAGGAGGCCATGGTGGTCTTCAAAGGTAGGCACACAACTTCAGGTGTCTACAACATAGGGGTGAACAGGGTATTAGAGTTCCCACCCATAGGGGTGAACAGGGTGTTAGAGTTCCCACCAAAGGCAGCGTGGACATGAATCAGTTGCACAAACTCATTCTGCTAGTGCAATCTCAGGAACACTGGAGCATCTGACCTGCTCACAGAGCTGGCAGATGTGACGTGAAGCCTTTAGGAGCAGATGAAGGTGAGACAAGATGCTCTGGGGCATCTCAAATGGACGGTATGAGAGTAATCAAATGAGACCAACTGTCTCTTGAAGTAGCCTTTATCCAGCCTGGCTGAGAAGGAGATGTTGAGTGATCCCAGAGTGGTTTGAGCTTTGCTGACAGAAGGTCAAGGAAAAGGGCAGGTTGTAATTCATGCTTCCTGGCAACATGATACAGACAAAGTCAAAGTCCAGAAGAAAACACAACTCCACTGACACCAGCAGACACCAGCTCTTCTGTTTGCCTGGCTGACTTTGCATGGTGAAAGAAGCCCCCATAGAGCAAACAAAGTCCTGCACAGTCATCAGGTTTCCCTCTTTGAAGGCTCAAGGAGGAGGCAGGATCAAGCCTGGACAAAACAAACTTTGGAACTCTTGTATCAAATGATAAAGAAAGAATGAGGGCAAGGCTGAGGGGAAGGAGCTGTAGCATAACAGTGTTCTTCAGAAGGTTTCCTATTGATTGTGTTGACTGGGCCAAAGGAAGAGATGGGGCAAAAGTACAACTGAGGAGACAAGAGAATAGAAAGACTATAGTGAGCAGAGGAAACAAGAGAAGAGAGGTAAATGTGGCCTTCCAGTACTTAGAGGGGGCTTATAAAAAAGATGGGGGCAGACTTTTTAGAAGGGACTTTGTGACAGGACAAAGGGTGATGGGTTTAAACTAAAACAGGGGCTATTTAGATTAGATCTAAGGAAGACATTTTTTTATGCTGAGGGTGGTGAGACCCTGGCCTAGGTTGCCCAGAGATGTGGTCAATGCTCCATCCCTGGAAACATTCCAGGTGAGACTGGACAAGGCTCTGAGCAACCTGCTCTTGTTAAAGGTGTCCTTGCACAGTACAGGGGGGTTGGAACTAGATGACCTTGAAAGGTCCTTTCCAACCCAAACCATGCTATGATTCTATGAAATCAAGCCTGCACTCTAAAGGAATTTAGACTGGACAGATCTGAGCCTTGCTGAGGAGGATTCCATCCTTACCAACTGCCTTCTGCCTTAAGAATTTCTCAGTCACCATGCTTTAGTTAACATGGGTACCCTTTTAGGGTGGCTAGGGCCTTATTTTTCAAATGAGAAAAGTAAAGAGGAAAATGAGACAGAGAAGATAAGGGGAAATGAAAAGGAGAAAAATCCAGCCTCCATGGTTATGATTTAATATGATTTATGAGGATTTTTTTTCCTAGAAAGCAAGACAGGCTTTTTCAATTGTGTTTGGTTAAGAACCAAAAAATGTGGGTGTTACACACAAGCCCTAAACCCACGTGGAAGAGTTTTGTGAAAGCAAAAACTGGGTAGAATAGGTTTTTTCCCAGGTGCCACTGAAAGGAACCCCTCTTGCTGTGATGCAATGCATCTTCCTGCCATCCATCAGCCCCAAATTACTGGCTCTGTTTGTCTGCTGGAATGCCAGGCTTATTCTGATGTTTCCAAGGTGTAAGTGTCCACCACACTTGGATTTATCTGAACCTGGTAATTTTGAGCACACTTGAACCACCTGAAGCTGTGAAACCAAACTCAGGCAGCCAGAATGAGCACTTGATTCTGAAAGTTCAACTCCGAGGCCCTGAAAATTCTAGGGAGCTGGGGAAACCTTTTTTGAATCTTTTCAGATTCTCAAACCCTGAGAAAGATTCAGAAATTTTGCATATATTCATAGAATTTGGTATTGGGAAAGTGATGGGCGACCAACTAAAGCAGAAGTCCAAAACACAAGGACCTGATCATGTGGTAGTATGGTGTTTCAGAAGTCCATCTGCATTTCTCTGCCATGCATTGACCCCCAACTCTACAGTCTCTTTATGAAGTACAAAGCACTCATTCTCCACCCTACAGCTCCAGAGGGAACATACTTCTAATTCTGCTGACATTTCCTCCAGCAGCTCCCAAAGCTCCAACAGATCATTGCAATATTCACTCATGAAATATTCCAACTGTCTGGTGCAATCATAAGTAGCTCCTGGAAAGTCTTTTTCTGAACCATTAGCATGAAAGTAATCTCAAGTGACTGGATATATATTGCAGCTAATGGTAGGTCTGGAGCAGTTGGTAAGAGCTTGCATATTCTGGCGAGAAGCCAGGGCAGGATCTGTGCAGGGGGAGGAGGAGAAACAACACACGTACTCACACTCGCCCAGGCACACACACATACCCAGCACAGAACTTCCCATAACCTGTTCTTATTACCCCCCCTTGCCTTTATATTGCCACTCAGTGAAATTAAAGGACTTACAGACCCGCTGAGCCACAAAACCTCCTTTAAGAGTGACAAGCTGAAGCATTGGGTTGATGGGAGCAGAGGGCTTAAATCATGATGCAGCGTTGCAGTTCTGGGTCTTCAAGAAAAAGCTGAGGTTTTCCTGGCAGCTTTGGTTTCCTTGCCTGTATTTTCCTCTCCAAAAGGATGTCAGGTAGTGGGAATGGATCAAAGCTAGAGGCAGGTATATTCAGATTAGACATTAGGAAGAAGTTCCTCACCATGAGGGTGGTGAGACTGGAACAGGTTGTTCAGAAAGGTGGTGGAAGCCCCAGCCCTGTAAGTTCTGAAGGGCAAACTGGATAGGGCTCTGAGCAACCTGCTTTAGTGGGAGGTGCCTCTGTCCATGGCAGCATGGTTGGAACAAGATGATCTTTAAGGCCTCTTCCAACCCTGATGATTCTGTGATAAAACTGACAGGTCTCGTTCCACATTTTTACACCTGGGATAGAAAGAGGCTTCTTCTCTCTCGCTGTGAAAAACAGCATGTTAACAACTTCTTCTTGAGTGCATCTATGGCATTGTGATGAGTTGGGTTTGAAAAATCTCCCGCATGCTCCTGGGAGAAACTCAGGCCCTCCTGTTTGAAGGAAACAAGTAGGTTTTGAAGCTGACTTTTACAAATTAAAAATTGCAGAGGAAGGGGCTCGGAAGTGCTGTGCTGGCTTCACCCTGGAAAGTTCCCTGTTGATGCTTTTTGAGCCTGTTGTGATTTAACCCCAACTGGCAACTAAACACCATCCAGTCACTTACTCAATCCCCCCACAGTGGGATGGGGGAGCAAACTGGAAGGGTACAAGTGAAAAAACTTGTGGATTGAGATAAAGACAGTTTAATAGGCAAAGAAAAACAAGGAATACATTCACCTTCCCACTGGCACCAGGTGCTCAGCCAGGACGCCTCGATTCCAGGACAGTCAGGCTCCATCTTGAGTAACTTAGGAAGACGAACGCCACCATCCTGAACAGCCCCCTCCCTTCCTTCTTCTTTCCCCAGCTTTATATGCTGAGCATAACATCATATGGTCTGGAACATCCCTTTGGTCAGTTGGGATCAGCTGTACTTGCTGTGTCCCTCCCAGCTTCTTGTGCATCCCCAGTCTGCTCATAGGTGAAGTGAGGCGAGGTCTAGAAAAGGCCTCGACTCTGTGTAAGCTTTGCTCAGCAATAACTAAAACATCCCTGTGTTATCACCACTGTTTCCAGCACAAATCCAAACCACAGCCCAATACCAGCTACTGTGAAGAAAATTAACCTTACCCCAGCCCAAACCAGCACAGAGTCAGAGCTAGAATTTTAAAAAATCTTGTGCTTTAGGCAGAGGTGGGAAGAGGGTGAGAATGTTTCCACTGGTTTTATTATTTGTGACATGTGCAGCAAAACTTATGTCTCAAACTCACTGTTACTTCTAAAGAAAAGGACTTTTTCTAGCAAGATGTTCCCTTTTTTTGCCACTACACCTTCTTTTATTCAGGGTCATGGCATTAGGCATATGAGAAGAAAAAAGTTGTCTTCTGACCTACTATGAGATGTAGAGGCCACCCTAGCAAGCTCTTTCAAGAGTAGGTGAGCCCTAATTAACCACAGACGCAGCTTACTAGACACCTACCTTACTAGAACAAGTAAAAACCACTTGATGGCAAGTTTAGTACCACAAAACAGAACCAGAATATTCCGTGGGCAGCTTAGTTCTCTTACAAAGTGTGGCTAATACATAAGGAAACAAAAGAAACTATGGGAATTGTAGTTTATCTTTTTTTTTTTTTTTCCTTTTGAGTACATATGAGTTGGTATGGTGATATATTCTTGACTTCCAGCATCAATCATACAGTGTTTTATCCAGAAAGGATTAACTGATATCACCAAAATAAGTATTTCAAACAGAAAACTTTGCTTGAGTAGATATTTATTAATGATTCAGAATAAAAATATTTCGGGATTGCCCTTTTTGAAAAACAGCTCAAGTTTTCAGTGTTGAGTCCCCAGCTGAGACAATCAGTATTAGTTTCTCCTGGAATAGAAATTTCATTTTCATTCTCATTTTTTAAGACACCTTCCTCATTTCCTGGAAAATTACCACCAATGCTTCTCTCTCTCTTTCTCTTTTTATCTATTTTCTACTTGTCTGTCAATCTCACATCACCACAAACCATCCAAAGGTCAAATCTCCAGCCAACCCAAATAATCATTTCACCTGTCAGATTTATGAATGTTGGACTATTCTCATTTTAAGACTTCAGTATCTTGTTGACTTTTGGAGAAGGAATAAGCCTGCCACTATTCTGTTTTTTTTGTTGTTTGGTTTTTTTTTTTAGCTCAAGTGGTATTTGTCTGGTTTTGAGACCTGAAACTGGACCAGTACAGGCATCTTGTGCTGCTACACAACCCTCCCAGCACTTGTGATCATCTGTGCTATTAATTTGTTAACCTCTGGTGGTTCCTTTTACAATCAGAGCAAAGACTCACTCATTGAGGAGGTGGTTCCTGGCACCTAAAGTTAAATATGCTAAAATAAAATATCCCCTAAAGGTACCAGGGTCTCTCTCCTTTTATTAAAGATGGACCTTTGAAAAATTGGTCTCTGGGTGGAAATCAGGCTAACCCTGATGCCAGACTCCGTGCTGGGAAGCAGTCAAGAGCAGCCCTGCTGGTGCCAGTGCCTTGACTTTCCCTGCCAGTCCCACTGCTATGCAAGGGTCTAGCTGCCAGCCCTAGATTCCCAGTTGGCAGAGCCATTGGCCAGCGGGTACGGACCTCAGACAGGGAATTCCCCCTTCCTCACTGCAGAGAGAGCCTTGCCAACGCTGGCAGATGGCAGCCATGGCATCCTGAACGGGCAGCAGGGAATACCCTTTGAAAGCAACGTTTGAAACCCTTTTCAGCTAGCCAGTTGTGTGGCAAGGCATTTGGGCACGGTGACTAATTAGGAAGGCAGAACTGAGATAATTAAAGGCCAGCCCCATGATTTCTGTGTTGTTTCAATGCCGAGGAGACAACTCCAATGCTAATTTCCACCTGGCTCTGAACGAGGGGAGGGTGATGGATGTGATGCAGAATGTTCTCCCACTTACACACCCCCTTTGAATAGGCCAAAAATATTGCACCAAGATAGACAGCTCTGGTTGTAGGGTGAGGCACTGCAATGAGGGGTGAGCTTTGGAATCTGGGTGGTGCTTCAGCTCTGCTCCCCAACACAACCACTGCTGAGCAAGACACAGCGATCGTACTCCTGTTAGAGTCTGGTGAAGACTGGGATGCAGACTTCATGCCACCAGGATGGTTGGAGTAGCCACCCATCTCATGCTGGGGCTCAGGAGCCTCCCACCCTACAAATAAGCTGTCCATGCTCCTGTGCCTCACCCTTCCATGGCCCCAGCTCTCCTGTGAGGGCAGCTGGAGTTCTTTCAGAAATAGGTGTTGGCACACAGCAACTACTGCTGCTGTCTCAGTCACCATCCACCTACTCCATACCTAATCTGACATGCTGTTTCTGTTGTGTCTTGGCTGGGGTTTTTTTCAGGTAGATTCTTTCAGCTGTGTTTGCAATGCGTGACCAATACCTACCTCCGGAACAGATCAAAAGCTCCATGTTCCCATGGCTGGGAATTTAGGATTTAAAGTGACTGGCTGAAGCCACTTGTGTCCTTTTCTTGTTCTTTCTCCCATTTCTCGCCACTGTGCCCCTCTCCTGCCTTTCCATGGCTCATGTCTGTTAAGTGCAGAGCTCAGCTGCACTACCAGAAACCTCTCCTTATACCAAGAAAACATCTCCTACTCATGCCTGGATGCTTTGCAAATAGTTAAAAGAGGGTAAAAGAGATCTGGGACAGAATTTCATACACTCTGAGGTTGGGGCATGTGTGATATGTATTTGCAAGGAGCTGGACCAAGCACTGTGTCTTGAAGAGACTTGTTCCCCTCAGATGTTCATACTTATAATGTCTCCAGTGGTCACAGAAAGACCTGTTATTGCCTCTTCTTTCCCCTGATAGGATGCTGATGTCTTTGCATAGGTGGTTTTATTATTCTCCTTTCTCTTGACTTGTTTCTCCAGATTAATCCAGTGACAGGCCCTCGTGAAGGAGGGACCAAAGTGACCATCCGTGGGGAGAATCTGGGGCTGGAGTTCAGAGATATTGCATCTCACGTCAAAGTGGCTGGAGTGGAGTGCAAACCCCTGGTGGAAGGCTACATCCCAGCAGAACAGTAAGTTGGGTGTGTGGCATACAGTGTGCCATAGCACACCTAATAACAGTCATCGCTATCTGGGGTGTCTTCTAAGGAATCCATTCCACCCAACCTTTGAAGTTACAGCTCAGGAGCTAATAATCCATTTATTACTGTATTTGGATTGCATGTTTAGATAATCCTCATGGCATGTGCCCTGAAGTTATCCTCTATTTTTCACAGAACAGCCACCACAAGGGTGTTCAATTCCTGTTTGTGGGCAGCAGTCCTGAGAAGCAGTTTACCACGTGCAGGAGTGATCATTAAGCCTTACACCTGCAAAGCTGTCCACCATGTCTCCAAGGCTGGAGGTCATAGGGACCCCTGAGGTCAAACCTCAGCCCAGCATATGTCTGTATATTTAAGTAAAGCTATGTTGATTTGCACCAGCTAAGCTTTCATCCCACCAAGTACCAACAGGCCCAAGGCACCAATCTTTAAGGTAGAACTTAGTCCACAGTTTGGATCCTGCAATGGAAAGAAGATGGGTTAAGTTTACAGATCATTCCCCAGCAGCATGGGCTTTTTACTCCAACTCCATTTTACTGAGACCACCAAACCATCCCTCAAACCTTGCTTCTGGTTCATATTTTCTCCACAGGATAGTATGTGAGATGGGGGAGGCCAAGCCCAGCCAACACGCCGGCTTTGTGGAAATCTGCGTGTCTGAGTGCAAAGCAGAGTTCATGGCCAGGTCTTCACAGCTCTACTACTTCATGGTAAGCTCCAGTGAGAAGTTCTCCTTGGCCCTAAAGATCCTCAGCCCCTGGTCTCCTTTGCTGCATCTATCCATTGTCTTCGACCACATTCAGCCTTTGAGCTCTTCACTGCTGTTCTGGGTGGACCAAGCTGTTCTTTCCATTTCCTTTCAAAATCTTGCTATGAGCAAAAATAGCTCACCTAATTAATGTTTTAACAATCTAATAATAGTCCAGATTATTAATCCAGTTGCAGTTATATGCAGCTGTGGTTCAAATTAGTACAGAAAATCCTCATTAATTGTTAAAAATGCTATATGGGAAAGAAAAAAAGAAAAAGGAAAAAAAAACCCCTTCCCTAGTAACTTACTTTTCCCTGGTGTGATGCTCACCCTTCCAACATACCTCCAGGCCCTCCAGTTGAAAGCAACAGTGTCCTCCAGGAGAAACATGTCATTACTACCCTGAAGTCTTCAGCAGAAAGAGTGTGATGTTCATGGTGGGGTTTCTTCCTCTTCACTCTTGGGTATTTCTCTCAGGAACACCTTTATCCTGTCTCTCTCCATCACCTGCTCCCTTCTCCCTGGTCCCCAGGACCAGTGGCAGAGCTGCCCAGTGCCCAGCCTGGGCACACAAAGGGCTTGTGTTGGCTGGGCAGTGTCTACCTGGAGTAGCAGCCCTTGGCCATGTGATGTGTCCCCAGCACTGAGGGCAGGCAGGTCAATCAAAAGGCTGTTGACTACTCCTGTGGGCACAAAAATATCCAGTTTAGGGAACAGCAAGCCCAAAGACATCCTGAAACCCTGCAGTGCTGGGTCACTGCAAAGACCATGGCTTTCTGCTGACAAAGACAAAAATTCCCATTTACTGGGCTACCAGCAGTCACCATGCAATGGCAATGGCAATGGCAAGTGTCTCTGCAAGATGTAGCATTCAGGAGGTTGTGTTAGGTCATGAAGTAGAAGCAGTGCTGCACCCCAGCAGCCCTAGGTCAGGGGGGTCCAGTTCACCAGGTAGGCTATGGGTGAACTGAAGTGTATGACTGGGGCTCAGTGCAAGTGGGAAATGCTTTGGATGCTCCATGGTGAAATGTAGACACCAGCAAGCTTGAACTTCAGTTAACTTTTAGGAGTGGGTGATTTGGAGAGAGGACTTAGCCATGAAGAATTTGGACATGAAGTCAGGTGGGTTGACACTCAGAGAGCAGCCACACTCCTCTTTTTGGAGAGGCTGCTGGGGCTGGCAAATTGGCTTGTTACATCGTATCTGGGACACCAGCTTGCAAAGCAGAGGGGCCCAATTCCACACTGCTACTGCAGGTTCAGCATGAGAATGTCACTTTGCTCTGGTGAAAGCCCCATGGAAGAGATGAGCAGAGCCAAACACGTGTTGTACCTTGACTTGGGGTTTTAATCCTTTCTGATTGTCTCCTTGTCCAAGAAACAAGGTGTTTAAGGAAAGATTGGATGTGGTGCTTAGTGACGTGGTCTAGCTGAGGGCATGGTGTTGGGTCATAGGCTGGACTCGATGATCTTGGAGGTCTATTCCAGACTCAGAAATTCTGTGATTCTTTGAAACCTGCTTATTCCTCTGAGTCCCCTTGCTGGGGACATCCAAACAGAGCCTGGCCTTGAGCTGTACAGATCTGTGCAGGTTTGAAACGAGAAGGTCTCTTTGTTCCCATTAAAAGCTCTCAATGGTGATCATAAAATGGGTGTTTTATGAAATTATTCACATGCCCAAGCATCCTTTTTTATGATACAGGGAATTGATAATGAATGCAAAGATCTTAGATTCCCTGCCTTGAGCTGCAGAAATTTCTCTCTTCTCTGTATTTTCTGATGTCACTCCAGTGTTCTGGTAGTGGGGGCAGAGAAACACCTTGAGAGACAGCCCCCACTAGGCAGACAGAAGGGCTCTTTCCAGGACATTACACTTCAGCACGTCACCTTTGCTGCTCTCAGAATTACTGTCTGATTTTGGTCATCCGTGTCTGTCTGTGACAGCTTTTCCCTCCACTTGCTGGCTTTCCAGCTGCCAGCTATCCTGGCCATGCAGAAGCATGAAACCAACAGGGTTTTCTCTGCTGAATACCTTGCTACCTTTGTGCTAGACAGAAAAAAATTACAGATGCTCTCCAGCCTGCCCATCACACATCCTCTTCCATATCTGTTGCTTTCATAGTGGGAGTTGTGTTTGTTGGTGAGGTTTGGCTCCTGACGATCCTTCTGGCAGGAGAGTAGAGATGTTATTGCAGGGATCATGATGTGCTTTGGTATCCTGCAGTGGAGGGTGGCAGCTGTAAGGAAAGGAAGATGTTTGAAAACTAAGGAAGGGCATCATGTGGGAGATAAATGTCGCTTACTGAGGCACAGAAGTCCTCTGGAAAATTGCTTCTCAAGAAGTTTGAAGCAAAACAGGGTCAAATTTGGCCAATAGGTTCAGCCTTCCCCTCTTCTGAAAGAGTTCTAAGAGTTGAGATTTTGAGCTCAACAGGATTTAATTTCAGTGGCTGTTGGGTTTTTTTTTGTTGTTGGTTTTTTGTTTTGGTTTGTTTTGGTTTGTTTTTTAAAGTTTAGAGATGCTAGAGAAGTTATTCTCTACATTTCTAACTGGAACTTTTAAATTCAGAATGCTATTAGCTTGTTTTAAGTTCATCTGTGATCAAAAACACAACCTGCATTAGAGAGCACCATGAGCCAAAAGGGAAACAAAACACTGGGTTGCAAGCTGACATTAAATTTAGGGTGATCTAAAATAAAATAATTTATTCTTTATTTTTTTAAATTATTCACTTTGTTGCTATGATTACTGGCAATGTGTTCCAATAAAAAAACCAACCAACCAACCAAACCCTTCACGTTACAATTTAGATGCTGAAGCAACTTTGCCTTTATTTTGTCTTTGGATGACAATGTTATGGCTTGGTACAGATGATGTGGGCTGCTCTGACTGCATCTCCTCTGGGTCTGATCCTAAAATCCTTGTCCCACGAGAGCATTTGCAACAAGCCTCTTTTTCTATCTTGCCTCTCCTGCTGCTACTGTTGAACCTGTAGAAAGGAAACCCAGGTGCACAAGCTGTGTGTGAGTCATATCTTGCTCTGCCCTTGTCCCCAGGAAGAATGAAGTGGGAACCAAGGTCTTGACATGCACCAAGTGCACCATGAGGTCAGTTTAGTCACAGCTCTGATGGCAGCATCTCTGTGGACAGCTTGTGTGGAGGAAGTACTAGAGGAAAGTAAAGGGTTGGGGAGCAGAGGATGGTAGGTGAGTTCCTGCTGGAACAAGTTCAGAGAAGGGCAACCAAGC
The DNA here is from genome assembly GCA_024605025.1 of Megaceryle maxima. Taxonomy (NCBI): domain Eukaryota; kingdom Metazoa; phylum Chordata; class Aves; order Coraciiformes; family Cerylidae; genus Megaceryle; species Megaceryle maxima. The sequence goes on from JANHGN010020071.1 coordinate 16,840, forward strand.
TGGTGAAGGGTCTGGAGAAAACATCTTAGGAGGAGCAGCTCAGGGACCTGAGGTTGGTTACTCTGGAAGAAAAGGGGGCTGAGAGGAGACTTTATTGCTCTCTACAACGACGTGAAGGGGGATTATAGTGGGGTGGGTGTCGGTCTCTTCTCCCAGGTGAGTTCTGATAGTACAAGAGGAAATGGGCTTCAGTTGCCAGGGGAGGTTTAGGCTGGATATTAGAAAAATTTCTTTACTGTGAGAGTGGTGAGGCCTTGGAACAGGCTTCCCAGGGAGGGGGTGGAATCACCAGCCCTGGAGGGATTCAGAAAACATCCAGATGTGTCACTTCAGGACATGGTTTAGTGGTCCTGATAATGTTTAGTAGACAGTTGGACTTGGTGATCTTGAGAGTCATTTCCAACCTTAATGATTCTATGATTCTATGATCCTAGGAAGGTACAGAAGAATTCCTGTCCCCTTTCCCTTGTTGTCACTTCCCACTTCAGCCTATTACAGCTCCACCAGAGCCCCTTGTATTTTCCATCAACTTTCACCAGCAAGGAAATGGTAAATAGTCTGGAGGATGAGCTTTACTGTAAACTTGCTCTGCAATATTTATGAAGGCCCCTGTGAATAATTAATGGTTTAAAGCAACTTTGAAAGCTTATCCACAAACCCTTTTGTAAGACCAGCACAAGACACGGGAATACTTTGCCAGGGAGTGCTGCTGATGTCATTCTAGGCTGCGAGGATCTTCAAAAGGTCATGGCTGGTTTATCTACCTCTGAGGAGAGGTCAGGAAACCCATCTAGGAGTAGGACAAGGGCCTAGGGTCTTTAGGTTCTTTAGGAACCTCTGCAGGTTCTTCTGCAGTTTGTAAAGCAGATACTCTACGGCTTGGCTACGTGCACTGAGTTGGCCATTCTCAACCCACTTTCTCCCAGGTCACATCCCAGCAGCAGTCATCATGGTCACCAGTTATTTGCACTGGTAGAGGTGGCCATCAATAAGGAATTAAAGTGGAGTTGCCATCAGAGATTGAGGTGGCACCTTGAAAACAGAGGAGCAGTACATACTGAAGCGTGTATTTTGCATCTACTCTTCATGCATCTTTTACCCCAATAATTGCTCTTAGAGAATGTTCCTGGAAAAGTATAAAACCAGTTTCCAAACCATCACATCAAACCCAATCAAGATTAAGCACAAGAAGGGTCCAGCTCTGACAACAGGTCTTTCTACAGAGCTGTAGGTCTGATTTCCATGTTCAGCCCATTCTCTAAGTGGGAGCTGCATTTTGGACAAGAGCCAAGTGGAAACCTTGCTGCTGTTTCTCAGAATGATTAGCGAGAGGGGGATGGAGAGGGCTCCATGTGTGTGTGTGAAAGAGGGAGATGTGGAATGTGTCAGGTGGTTTTATAAACCTGGATTAATGGTCTCCAAAGCTCAATAAGGTGACTGCATGATGGACCTGTGCATTCAGAGGAGCTGAGGAGAGCTTCAAGCATTTGTGTCATCATTCTTAAAGAGAGGGGGGAAAAAATAATCTTCATTTAAATGCATGTAGTAGCTTTGCACTTGGGACTGAATGGAAAGTTTTTCCATTAAAATGCAAATGAAAGAATAAACTGTAACTCCAAATTTCTCCCTGAAAATGGATGTCTCCTCTCTGCATTGTGGTAACAGGTGATCTGTGCCTTCAGAGTGCAAGTATTTCATCTTAATTTTGTGAAGAAGGGAGAGCAGGGGGGTAAGAAAAAGAGGTTTGAGATTTGAGGCCCCTAAAGAAATTGTGTCCCTTTTTGATATAGTAACACAGCACTGTGTCGTGTTTAGAAAAGAGGCTTGGAAAATCAGCAGAAAAAGGATAAGAGGTGTTGATCTGGACAGTGCTCCTTTTGTAGCTGTAGTAGTATTTCAGGGTCCATCTCCCCATGAGCACAATCGTGCTGTATCAGAGCAGGACATTCCTGCAGTACTAGACTGTGCCAGCATCCAAGTCTGATAAGAAAAAGAGGAGGATTTGGGGTTGAGTGGTGGGAATGTAGGAAAGGCAAGACATGAGCTCAGATGCTCTGTTGAACCACAGCTCTTCTCTTTCCCAGGGAAAAAACCTGTGAGCAGAAGGAGAGATTTTAGGCATCTCTCTGGAGCTTGATCAGCAGGTTCTGTTCCCTTCTCGGATCCATAAGGTTTAGAGTAAGTTTTCCAAGACCTGATCTTTTTCAGCATTTGTGAGCTCCATAGTTTGGAGGTGGAGAGTTCCCATTAAGATCCAATCAGCCAGTTCATGACCAGGTTATCTTGCAGAGGTGGCGTTGCATGATGGCAAAAAGACACCTGAACTGTGTTAGATAAGCAGTGGAGGTGGGAGATCATGAAACCAGCTGCTTCAGGCCTAAGTAGGTCTTTCTGAGTGGGTACAGGGGCAGGCCTGATTTTTCAGGGGTGAGGAGAACAGACCTGGGGCTAGATCTGAACTCATCCCACCAAACCTGGCATTCAAGCAGAGTGTCTGTGACAAGACTGGTGTGATCCTAGGCTCCACTATTAGCCAGAAATAAACGGCCATCTTCTAAAGTCCAGCTAACATGTGATTAACCCCTGCAAGTGTCTACCTCTCTCCATCACTACAGTGAGAGAGAGAAGGTACCTAGGTTCCTCTGCTGTGTTTTCAACGTGACCCTTTGCCTTCACAGACTCTGACACTCTCCGATCTCAAGCCAAAGAGGGGACCAGTGTCGGGTGGCACCCAGGTGACAATTACTGGTAACAACCTCAATGCAGGCAGCAATGTCATCGTGACCTTTGGGCGACAACCCTGCCTCTTCTACAGGTACGGATGAGTCCTTCCTACTGTACATGCCCAGGTCTGAAAGATGTGAGGAAACCTTCTGAGGAAAGGTTTGAGGGAGCTGGGGCTCTTTAGCTCAGAGAAGAGGAGACTGAGGGGTGACCTCATTAATGTTTATAAATATGCAAAGGGCCAGTGTCAGGAGGATGGAGTCAGGCTCTTCTCAGGGATGTGCAATGACAGGATAAGGGGCAGCAGGTGCAAGCTGGAACACAGGAGGTTCCATGGAAACATAAGGAGAAACTTTTTCATGATGAGGGTGACAGAGCCTGGAACAGGCTGCCCAGGGAGGTTGTGGAGTCTCCTTCTCTGGAGACATTCAAAACCCACC
>JANHGN010020074.1:0-10466 GCA_024605025.1 Megaceryle maxima
ACAAGAGCTAATAGGATAACTGACACAGAATATTTTAAACCACGTTAAATGTTAAGAGTAAATATTTTAATCCGTGTATTTTTTTATTATTATTATTATAATTATTACATGCTGACTAATGTGTCTGGTTATTTATTGCCCAAAAGCACACTATAAATTCATGTGGTTAATGTCTAGATCTGATACTACTTTAGAGACAAGTACATGAATCTGTAATAAAAGATTGCCTTGCAAAAGAATGTACAATACAGAAACAAAAGTCTGCAGAGACAAAACTGATGAGGTAAAATAACAAATTGTTGGCAATGGTAAATAAAAATACATTTTCTATATGGTTGGAAGTTTTTCACTGAAGCGAAGTTAGACCACAAAAAAAGAAAATGCATCAAGGCAGCCTAATTCTTGTACTTTCTAATGAATTTCAAATGCTTAACTTCACACTTAAAATGTTGATTCAAAATGACATGAGTTTTATGTAGCTGTGTTTATTTATAGCTATAAAAATAAAGCAAATACATTATACTTCCCACTTGTGGAATAATGACTGGAAGTGACTTAAAAATTAAAATCACATTAAAGGTGCAGCATTGTTCACACGTTAAGGAAAGGTATAACATCAGAGAAACTTCCAGGGTAGAGTGCAACTAATATGCAAGGAATCCATTTCACAACAGTTCCCTAGGCAACACTGCCTTCAAGCAGTATGGGGGATGGAATGGAGTGAAGATTCCATGGCCAGGCCCTGTAAGATCACGATAGAGATGGGAACTGGATGGTACCACAGGACTGACAAGCTGCCTGTTTCCCACCCTGGGCCAACAGTCTGTCAGTTTTGACAAACTGCTGTCTTTTGTGTACTTTGCTCATTATAATGTCATTATAATATCAAAACACACTTCTGTCCCAAAGTCTACCCACCTCCAAAGTGTGACCACACCTCACTGAACTTGCTCTTTGAATTTTCCTCAGCTATACCTTTAAAAGCAAAGTGAGAGAGATTTACACCAATCATAATAAAGGTATTTATGACTAGAGTCACTCAAGCTCCACCTTGAAGGTGAAAAATAATATAAAAATCGTTTAAGTAAGGGGGGATGTCAGGGAAGACATCATCATGGACAAGTCAGGGCAGATACTACCACTAATCATCTCTAACTCCTGGGATCAGTTGAGGGGCTGAACCTTGCTTCCCCCTCATAGGGATGCCTGTGGGTAATATCCAGACTTTCCAAGTATTTCCCCAAGAAACTTAGAAATTTTACTGAAATGCTCTTTAATTTAACATGCTTTGTATACTTGCATGTGCTTTGCAGACAGTGAATTTATCACCGGCAATCCACAAGAACCTGCACTTCTGTTGCTTTCAATAAACTGCTCTATTCATGCTGCTAGTCGCAAGAGTCTCTCATTGGGTGCCACCACCTTACTGCCTGTGTAATACCATGAAGCACAGCTAGATGGGGAGTGCAGCACTATTAGTGAATCTGAAGCTGTGAGTGTTCAGATATACTGAACACAACTGAACTAATAATGCCAAATTGGGCATGACTCAGAATCTAAGACAAACTATCCCCACCCCTCCGATATCTGAAGACAAGCTGAAACACAAGGCAGTTTAATATTCCGCCAAATTACTTTACCCTTTTATGCGACACCACTGCATATAAATTCTGCTTCATAAACTGTCAGTACATACTTCCTGATGCATAGAGTAGATTGGTTGGTTCTTCTGAATCCAAGGAACTGCTTCCCAAAGTTTCTAGATTCCTGTCAGTACCATAAATCACTCCAAGTATAAACATATGTATATGTGCATTTTAAGTGTAAACCAAAACATCAGTAAAACAAAGAACAATTTCCAGTGAGTGATTCCATATTGAATAAGTGTCCTTCATTCAGGAGTTATTCTATACTCTAAGCCAGTTTTAGATAACTAGAATTGTCAGATGAAAAGGGCAAAAGAAGTAACTGCTTTGCTTCCAAAAGATTATTGGTTATTTTCAATTCCAGATGCAGTCATACATCTTCATCATTTAGATTCACTTTTAATCTATAGTTCAGCTATATTGAAATTGGAAAAAGATCAGAGGTTTTCTTTTTTTTTTTTTTTTCATACAAGGGGTAATTATTATTTATGAACATGGATATTTAATTATATTTGGATTATATTTGATGCTTTAATCTGATATTCTGTTTCCTTTCTCATAAAGCTTAGTGATGAAAATTCTATTAATATATCAGAATACATAATTGGGAAGAAAAAAAGCTGTTAAAGTTGGTACTAAAGGATGGTTAGTTACATACAATGCTCTAAACAAAATAGTATGTCATTATCTATAGTTGCCAATTGCCTCTTCTTATGGCTGATTTCAAGACTGAGGTAGCAGTCAAGTGTTAAACTCTTGTTAGTTCTCTATTTTTAAACAGTAAATGACCCCTAACTGAAAATTTTATTGTTTTCACATCTGCTTCCTACAAGCATTAACTCAGGAAGTGATAAAGCTGGCACAATTACCTATGGCCATTTAAATGACTAAGGCCAAGTGATTTCCTGGATAGTTATAGACAAAGAATTAGGAAATAAGCCTCGTGACCAGGAAACTCTAATTATTTTTATAGTTTTTTTCTTAAAGCAAACAGGCCTAAAACAAGAGATGCACTAAAGTACCTTTCAATTCATGATTACAATGCTTATAATTAGTGATGGACAAGCAGTTAAATGTCTAAAGTATCCTTTTTAACTTGAAATTTCTCTTCTGATATTGATATCACTGGTCTCAATTATTCATCATTGCTGCTTACACAAAAACTTACATATTTTGTTCAAAATTCACTAATATGTTTGAATGCCATATAAAATTTACCATATGTAATCATATGCAGAATAATATACCTAAACATCTCTATGTGCGTGTCATGCTCTGGTCACAGACCAGAGAGAGGTTTTGATCGTGTTCTCAGGAACAGAATTAAGACTCAAAATGGAGTCAAGCAGCAAGTGACTTTTTTGCCCGACAATAAGTTCTCAAAGCAAAGAGAGAGAGAGAAAGAAAAGAAAGGAAGAAAAGGGTCAGCTGTGATAGCTACCACCATGGATCTGCAGCATCTCTTCAGTCCAATTCGTGTTCAGGTCCAGTGGGAGACTGTTCCCTTGATGTTGCTTGTTTCTGCTCCTTTATTGGGTCGTCCTGTTGAATACTGATCCTTCTTCAAAGAACTACTCAGCATATTCCAGGAGCTATTTTGCATGACCACACTTACCACCTGGCAGTCATGCGCATGCCCAATACTGTCTCTGGAGGGTCTTCAGGGTTCTCCAGACCCCTGGGTCTGGGCACATGCGCAGGGGGTTAATTTGTGGTTCTCAGGAGAAAACAGGAACTTCTAAGTTCAGTTTTAGCAATTTTGTAAGAAAACAAGAACACGTAACCATGTGGTTCAGTTGTCTGTGCTTTGTTGTCTACCCACTCCAGTAAAGCAATGTTGAGACAAACAATGCACAGTCTTTGATACCATCTCTGACAATGCCACAAAGCAAATTTTCATAATTAGAAATTTTCAAGTAAAAGGTTGGGGATTTTTTTTTTTGTTCTTGCATACAGATGTTTATTTCCTCCTTCATTCAGCTTGGAAAGATCAAAGCTGAATAACTTCCTTGTCAAAATTTTAAAAAACTCCCAACTGTTGCAAATGATTTGACAACAGCAGGGCCAGAATCTCAGCCTATGTCTCTTAAACTTAAAATGATCTTTTAGCTAATTCTATTCTTAACAGAAGTGAGGAAAACAGACTTTGGAGAAAGTTATGGAAACATTTCTAAATATTTTTGTACATACATGCGACAATTTAGCAGTAAGGATTTGTTTTAAATGTAATTTTAAATAATTTACACCTTTCTTGATTGTATAATATGTTTTCTTATTTAAACTTCCAAGTTGTGTACATTGACAGAGAAGGAGAAAAGCTTTATAAATACATATACTGTCTCCTAACCTTACACAAGTCAATTAAAATATTCTGTTGGGTAGAATGTCAAGAAGAATTCAGTAGAGCTTCTCCTGTGAAAATAAGATATGGGAAGAACTGGTAAAATCTGAGGTCTGAATCCCATAAGACTTAAAGAATAAATAATAACCGAGAACAGATGTCAAGACAACCTTGCAGTAAAGTGAATAAACTGAAAAATTATTTTCCTTACATAAAATGAAAGGCTGAATATTAAGAAATGGTGGTTAGGCTCCCTCACCTCAGTTTCCTTAAGAAAGGTTTTTGTGACATAGAATGAGCTTAATTTTGTTGTTTCAAAGGTACTTTAAAATGTTTTTGTTGAACAGGTCCATAGAAATGCAAAATGGTATACCTTTTAGACATCTGCATTATCTATGCAACAGAAGTCAGAAGAATAATTTATTGTTTTTAGCAGACTAATCTAGGGTGGTTTGTTTGCTGCTCAGCCTAACTCTGAGAGGGTTGCTTCTGGATGACTGGTCTGATGTAGTTTTTGGAGATCTGATAGAAGAGGAAATGGCAGAAACCAGCATGTATAAACACATAGTCATCCTATTCTCCTCCCCAGACAAAAAGAAAAATCATGGTGCCATCATTACAGTAGTTAGTTTTCTTAGTGTAAGATCTTGCAAAAAGGAAAAGTTCTGAGTGGTCTTTGATTTAATCTTTAGTCCTTGTGGCCACCAATCCTAAAAAATCAATGGCAATAAAAGAAATAGAGACCAGTTCAGAGCTAAAATTGACACATCCAGACAAATTAAGTAAGAAAAAAATGTCATTGTATTCACAGAGAACTTGATCAAGATGTGGGTTTTTTCCCCCTTTTCCCTTCAGTAAACAGCTATTGGTTTGTATTGTTAATTTTGGAACTTACTTGACACATGGGATTTCCATATGCTTAAATTCTATTTTCCTGGAGAATACATTGTTATATATATGCATACAATATTCTCTTTTCTTGAGGCCATAATGTGTATGGTTACATATATTACAACTTGAAGATGAATAGCCTTGTAAAGAACCAAATTTATGTCGTTAAGATTTAACAAATGCCTCATGCACTAAATTTACAGTCCTTGTATATTTGTGTTTAATATTAATATTTATTATTTGCTGAGAGCCTGTGGGCTTGAGAATGTACAAAAAGTGGATCATCCAAGTCCTGGAAAGTTTTCAGTCTTAAGTATTGAAGAAAACTGAACGTTCAAGGAAGGACAAAGCATTTCAAAAGTTGTGGTTCCGATTGTTGACACCACAGTGAAATGAAGGAGATATTTGGAGATACAGCAGGGTATGTCTACAATTTTTCCATGAATAGCATATTGAATTAACACTCAGAGAATGAAAGGGCAAGGAAAGGCACAAGAAAATTGTGAAGTAAATTTTGAGGAATAAAATACAATACTTGGTACAGAAGAAAGGACTTCATAGAGATGTAAGACTGTAAAGCAGAATAGAATATTTTAATTTCACTTTCCCAATAGTGGAAAAGAAAGTGAAATCAAAATGTATACAAAATCACAGAAAGAAATATCCTACTTCTGTTGTGACCAGAAATATACTGAATAGTACCATAAAGAGTAGAATTGTTGAAGTCTGGGATCTTGTATTTAGATTGTATCAGTACCTGATAGCGTTCCATTTGAGGCTTATTCCATATTTAGAACATTCCATGTGATATTTCCCACTTTAAGTTCTGTACTATTTTAAGACTGAGCTGATCACAAATCAAATCAAGGCAGTCTGTCTTCACCTTTTTTCTTTTCTTTTTTTTTTTTTTTCACAATAATTTCTGCAAAATAAAATATTTGAAGCACCTCTACTCTGTCAAAGTAGAATGTTTGGCCTAAGCATTGTCATATAGAGATGGGAGTTGACATAAAAGGAGAAGGAGACAAACCATGAACTCATTTCCTTCAGAGACCAGACCAGAAATGACAAAAGCTTTTATAAACACTATCTTGGTGTCCCTGAATCTAAAGAAAGGTTCAGATAAAAAATCTAGCCAAAGCTCTTGGTTGGATGCTATTTAATTTTAATTACTCCATTTTTAACATTGTTTTGAAACAAAATTTACTATGAGAAAACCTGTACAGTAACTCCTATGACTATGCTTCCCAGGGGTTAGTTTCTGCAATCTTGAGCAAAACATTTAAACATTCATCATTGCTGTCAGCACAATAAATCAACTAAAGGTCTAAGCAGTGTCAGTTGCACTTGTTTATTTCATATATTATATTTATCTTTTCCTGGATTTCAAGCGCCTTCTGATCAGCTTTCTTATCCTATGAAAACATCTGTACAGAATTGTTTCAAATGAACACTTAGTGCAATATCTGTTCAGCTGTCAGACAATCAAGGTCATACAAGGTGCAGAAATGCTTATCTATATGAGAACAGGCTGAAATAACCCCTTATGTAACCCCCATGACTCCAATTACAACGTTGTTTTCAGTTGAGAAAAGACTTGGAACTTGGATTGGATTTTTCAAAGTCATCTTTTCCAAGACCATTGGTCATTTTGCAGACAGGTGTACATGAATTTGAAGAGACTACAGAAGACCTGTCATTCCTTAGATTGGTGGTTTATGCATTTTGCATAAGGTCTGGTACTTTATTATGGTGGTCCAAAGACCAAATCCTGTTGTACCTATCAGCTTTTCTGTAAAACATATAATCAGCTCTGGGACTACAACTCAGAACCATCTACTCAACCCTTTATTCCCTCTCCTTTCAAAGGCTTACAAACTAAATTCTGTTTAGATCTGAGTATGGCACGGATCTAGAGATTCTACAATATCATGTAAGTATAAACATTGCAATATTTGAAATACACTTTCTTCTAGCTTCTTCACAGCATTTAGCATTAGGTTCATAAATCAGTCTTAGAAGAGGGTTTTAGCATCTGAATTGATAGGCTGCATTCTAAAATTCTACTTGGAGCAAATACTTCTGTTTTCTCTCCACTTTATGAATATAAACAGAATTATAAACCAATAAAGATCACTATACATGCTATTGGACAATTAGGTCCATACTGTGGGACATGTACATTCTGAAGTGTCCTTGCAATTCTAATTCCTCAGCTATCCACACCACGGGAGTATCCTACATCTGCCTTGAGATTATGTTTAGGATTTTCTTCAGGAGCAATATGGATGCACAAAACAACATGTGTCTAATTTAATACATACTTAGAACTTGGACAGACTATGATCCTGAAACTTGGACCTGGTGTTTATCATCCATCATATGAACTTTAAAACCTCAGTTTGGATTCTGTTAGCTTACTAAAACACACAGAAATTTTCTTTATAACTCGTGGCAGCAAATTAGAAATTAAGAGTGTTTGGAAATCAGGAACCAAGAACAGAAGGGTAGAAGGAATGCAAAACTATGGAGTTTTGTTCAACTATGGAGTTTTTAGTTCAAGTAACATTAGATTATCTAATACTTTCACTTCAAACACCTCCAAAGCATGAAGGTTTGAATGTATGTTTCAATGCTAGCTAATATGGAAATAAATTTTGTATGTCATACATGTGGAACAGCTTCCTGTAATAAAAAAGGAATTTTTAATCACAAAGTATATTTGAATTAATCGAATTACATCATGTGTTTACAACTATAGCCATTTCATCAAACCTACCCCAAAATGGACAAACATACCCAAAATAGAGGAATACTTGGAAAATAAAGGAAGCTTTTCACATAATGTGGTAGAACTTAAATTCTGAATTTTTAAGTCACAAAAATGATGAGCCCCAATCATTACTCATATATTCCTCCCCATTTGTATTGGCAACCTACTTCTATCTTAAATAATCTTGATTGCCCGATCTATATAACAGGAATATAGTAACTCAGACATAACTAGAAAGCAATGGAATAATGCCTGCCAGAGAAGTACTTAAAAAATACTCAAACCAAAACAGTGACAAAATCTGAACAGAAAATACAAATATCCATGAATAATATAATGACATTTTAACTCTATTTAAATACACCAACTGAATTGCATGGCCTCATGCCACCAAAAAAAAAAAAAAAGTATTTTACATACTATAAAGATAAACTTACTTTTTTCTTCAGCATTCCTGATGTGTGAGACTTTAGAAATCTGTACGTGGATTAAAAGAAGTTGGCCAGGAGCAATTTAGAAGAGTCCCTCTCTATCCTGGGATTCTTTCCAATTTTCCTCACCCTTGTAAATTCAGACTCCTACTATCTAATTTCTCACCCAAAAATCTTGTTCTCAGATGTGCAATACATCTTTTTATATGAATTTCTGGTCATTTAAGCAGTTTTTAAATTGCACGCCTACTCCAGAGTCCCCCAGATTATTGTTACTGAATTTATAACTACTCATATATTTGTCAACTTCCATAATATACTACTTCAGTTATACATCACTGCTTATGAAGCTTCTTCATCTCACTCAACATTATTGACATGAAGACCTAATTCTCTGCAAGTTGCATGTATTATTCTGGATTTTGTTTACTTGCCCCTTTTTTAAAAGGCATTAAAACCAGCAGCCAAATTCAAAGGAGATTCAGTAGCAAAATGTCTAAAATATATCTTACTTTTTCAATTGTACAGGGCCTTGCATTCATTGTTTAAGTAATTCATCCTTTCCAGGCTTTTATTTCCTGTATTCAAGATCCCTTTAGTGTCTGATATTTTAATAAGTACTAAGGTAGTTACAGACCACAATACAATCATATCTCACTCTTCTTTTAGATAAGATAAATAAAATCCTTCACATCTCTCACTCTCAGGCAACTTTTAGAGCTCCAGGAGAAAGTTATAGTTGCTTTCTATACTTCGGACAATGTTTAAATTCAGTCCCAGGTGTGACAAAATATGTATGGCTGTTACCCATGAAATTCAGAGTTGTGAGGAAACTCCAAAATTAAGCTCCAGCTGCCCAGCTAGGGGTTTAATTACAAAATATTTACTTTGTTCTATCCATAATTCTTACAAATGCTTGATGATGCAGCAACTTGAGAAAACATGTATTCCTATCCTAGAGCTTGCATTTACTCCTTAGCTGCATAAAAAGCACACTACATTTTCACCACAGCTTCTTTACTTTAGCCATTTTTGCTCCTTATAACATCTTCAGATACTTGATCTCATTTAAAGCCTTCTACTCATCCAAACAGAGAAACATCTTTAAATCCAGCATGAAATAATTCTAATCACTTAGCTTGAAATCATAAAGAACCTGAGTACTTATTAGAACTGTCAGAAATAGAAGGGGTAAAGGGAGAAGCTAAAATAAGAAATGTTGTTCTTGGTTAAGTTTTTATACATTATGCATTCATAATATTTCAACACAGTAAAATACATGACTATGATCTGTTTCTTAGGTTACTATACTTTACATGAGAATTTAGTGAGCCAGTGATCTACTTTGAAAAGTGCACAGGGTACAAAAGTTGCAAAAAAATATTCAAACTTGAATGAGTGATTTTGTGAGAACAATCATTATTTTACAATAAAAATCTCAGTTCTCCAAGACTTTCAAAATACAGAATAGTAGTGCAATGAAAATGGAAAACAGCCATCAGAAACAGGCAGCAGGAGCTGCAATACTGCAAACTCTTCAACTGGCAGGTTGCATCATTTAAGGACATTCAAATCCTAAATTTAGCCTATTTTAAACCTACCTGGCCTGTGCTTATTGCAGAGAGAATAGATGATGGTGGGTAAAATTTATGGGTAGAAATGGGAGTCTTTCTGTTATTTTAGGTTTGAGAAGACATGGTAAGAAAGTTATTTTGCTGACAAGAGTGGAACTCTGTAGGTGTGTCTATACACAGAAAGAGACAAAATTATGAAGAAACCATGGAAACTTTTCTGGAAGCTTCTGAAATGGAAATGTTATTCCATGTCTAAAGAGAAGCTGAGAAATAATTAAATTTTTATAGATAATTAAATCTCTTATTTAAACTTGCAAAGATAAAAATAGGCTCCAAATAACTGAATAGAAGAGAAACAAGTCATAGCTTCACTTGCTTTCCATTGTGTTGCAGTGTTCACTTTCATTAACTTTTTGAATATAAGCAGTGTTTCTTCTCATCATAATAGTCTGCTTATTCACACTGAAAATAATTTTTAAAACATTAGTACAGAAACAAACAATTTAAAATCACTTCTGCTGTTCATATCCATTAAACATGTATGCTTCTGTTTTTCCTGAAAGACTTTTCTAACCCTAGAGTAATCTAAGACTTCAACCGTTCTGTTAGGCACTCTTAAATTAGTTAGGGAAACATATGGCATGCCCTCCTATGGAGGCTATACTTTGGCTATTGCTTTCTGGTTTAGTTTTTGGCATGAAATATCTGCCTAAGGATATACAAGTTCTTACACAAAATATATCTTGTAATATGTTATCAATAATGTTTTACAGATGTTGAAGATTAGATGCTAAGTTTATAAAAACTGGG
>JANHGN010020074.1:10566-27966 GCA_024605025.1 Megaceryle maxima
GGGTTTTTTTTATAATTTGGATTTTATATATATATATATATAACTCAAAGAGGTATAACATCCACATTAGGGGAAGGATACATTTTTCTGAGGTGATGTTGATGGCAGATGAGGTACATAGGTGAGGTAAGTTGGAGAGGAGGGAACCCAAAACATTCTGAAAAATATTCACAAAAAATATTCACATGCAGCTTTAAGGTGGTTGCAGTGGTTTTCTCCAGCAAAACCGATGCATTTGGGGCAGCATATGTGCAGTAATTCAGCAGAAATGTACATTCATGCTTCATTCCTTGAAAAAAATCAAACCAAACCAAACCAAAAAACACCAATACTGAGTTTCCAATTTACAATATTGTATTGTCCAACCTTTTCTTAAGAGAGATCCCAGCTGTTCCTGCTGTGCTACAGTAATTAAATATCATAAGTGATTTATGTGTAACTTGCTGCAGCCATCCTTTATTAAGCTGCATGTAGCAGCAAACATTGTTTTCTGCTCAACTTCCAATTAACCAGGGTGAGAACATATCTCCTGCTGATTACTACTGAAAATATCTAGAACTGGAACACATGACTGAGTCAGTACTGCTTATTTCTATGCTGACTTTGTCAATGCCTCACTGTGTCAACTGATTTTAAAAAATCATCTTCAGCACATCTATCAGAAAAGGATACAGGAGAAAGTGTGTATTCCACAATGAAGTGATTAAGCTTAATATTAGTGTATAAAGTGCTTGAGATATTTATAGTGTTAGTGATGCAGATGCTAAAATTTTTCTATAAGGTGTTTCTTGATCTATTGTGCAACAACTTTGAGGGTCCATCCATAGAAAGACCATTCCTTCAGCAGTGATTTAGAAGCTGCCATGTCAAAAGCATTTGAGAAAATAAAGAGGGAAGGCAAGCTAAATTTCTAGATTTCTCTTGAAAGTACTCATCTAACACTCCCATGAGTTTCCTGAAGGGAGAAGGAGCTCAACTTCCCTTTCTAGAAATGACAGAGTAGAAAATCTCATTTTCTAGTAGTGGTTGAACATTCCAAACTAAGCAATCAGCTTTAGCTGAATTAGCATCTGCTTAACAAAGATGTTTGGATGCTCCGGTTTAATGCTTCAGTACCATTTTAGTTTGTCAGTGCTTGTGTATTCTGTTCATTAACCACATCAGAATAAGAAAAAGCATTGTCTGCTACCTAAATTTAAAGGGAAATTTCTATTTTCTGATGCCAAAATTGTATGGTGTATAAGCATAATTATATAGTTCCTTTCCTGTTGTTTACGTTTTTTTACCATTTTTACTGCACTTCGTGTGCAGTTTACTGTAGGACCTTGAGATAACTTAGCAGTCTCAGTGTTTAAGGTGTCTAACTAGGCTATTTTGTTTATATTTTTTGCAGTTCTGTAATGCAATAATGCATCCCTTAAATCTCTTCAGCATTCCACTCTGGGGCTTAGTCCACTTGAATTGCACGCAGAGCATTAATTGACATTGTCTGGTTTCACAACCCAGTCAAATGTTTTACAATAATTACAGCAAACTACATTAACTTGCTGCATAAGCATAAAAGGTGTCAGCATCGTGGCTGCTGCCTTTTAGAGTCATCTAGGACAAAGTGACAGATATTTTTGTTTATTAACTGACAATTTTTTTTACTTGTAGCTGACCACCCTATGGTGGTGTTGAAATACTTTGTCCCTTCTTATTTTCAGTGTACTATCACTGCTAACATTTCTACATGCATGTGATGTATGTAAATGAAAACAAAGGTCTGAAAGTTGTGTCAAGCTATTGTTGCTATGTGGATAATTCCTGAATGTAACTGTATGTTTAATGTACAACCATAGCATTCAGACCAGAATTGCTTAGCAGTGGAGACTGAATGAAATTGTCATTCACACGGTAGTTTCTTAAACAGAAGGTTTAAGTATTACAGTCTTAAACAGAATAAGCTTGATGTTTGAAAAAGACAGTTTGATAACTGAACTAATTTAATCAGGTTGCTGCAGAAAGAGTAAATACACCTCTTTCCACTACCTGAAATGGAATTTTCAAGGCATTTTCTTTAGGCGTAAGAACAGAAATCGAGGTATGCCTATGAGTTCTTGGCCACATTTGTAAGACTTTTATCCACAGGTGGAAAGGACAGTGAAATGGATCCATATTTATTTTGAAAATTTACTGAACTATGTTTCATAACTAGCTTCTCCTGACATGTTTTATTAGTATTTTGTCTTCTTTTATAAGGTTGGTTGCAAAAAAGTTTCAGAACTTCTCCAAAATTATAATTTTTAGTTTTTGTACTGATTACTTCATTAGTTATCTCATCAATATTTCAGAATTACTCCAAACATTATCTATCTAATTGTTTTGAGACAAAAATAGAGTAGATGATAAAGAGCTTCAACATTTCAATAGAAATTCTAATGTATGTCAGGGGTCAATGCATTAGTTTCATACAATTATTCTGGTTTACAGTTGTCTTTTCTGACCATAATCAAAAAGTCAAGCATAAGCATTATACAGGATTTAGGAAATCCTATTTTCCATTGTTACAGCCTTTGTGACTATACTTCTACTAGCAGGATGTACACTGTATAAAAACTCTGACTTATTTTCATGCAAGTTCTGCATTGAACTCATGCAGTTCTGCAGTATTATAATGTTGCAGTTCTTAGAACATAGGCCTGACCTACCTCATAATGTGTTTGGAAAAAAGTTATATTAAATGCATGGTTTCTTAGTTTACCACTTCATCTTGTTGGTGAAAATAAGTGCTGCCTCTGGCCTTGGGCAGGTACGGTGCTGGCAGCCTGTCTATCCACTTGATGTTACTATTGTGGAGCACGTGCAGCGGAAACAGCAGTTAGATCCTGAATCAGCTCTGAAATAATCTGAAGGATACATTTCAGCAGCCGGTTTCCTGTTTTTTGGGTTTTTTTTTAATGCAATGTTTAACTCTTCCTTAGCAGGAATTCTGTGAAGTCTGAAGGGACCAGTATATAACTAGCCATCAGATATTACTAGTAAAATACGTGACAACACAGTAGGCCAAACCAAGGTGTTATCGCTTATCATGACTTTGTAACAGGAAAACTCGAGGAGAAAACCAGTGAAATTGCATAATGATCCAAGTATCCAGTGGGAAAAAAAAAAAAAAAGTCAAGTGTTTTTTCATAAGCCTTGAACAAAGAGTTACTGTTCTCAGACATTTAATCCGTAAGCATGATTATGGGGGATGAAGAAGTAACTTCCACTCCATAGTAAAGCTACATTCAACTACAGAATATCTTCTCATCACAGCATAATATATTAGAAACTCTTTCTGGGTGCAGATAACTTCATGAAGGTCACATATAGACACATACTATGAATCACTATACAAATAGTTATCTAATTAATCTAGCAGTTAGATAAACCAAAAAGCCAAATATAAACAAGAAATATTATGGTAACTGGAAAGAGTACAGAGAAGATAATAATAAGAAGAATGGCAGAAGAATCCTTTCTCACTGTTTCCTTCAGCCTACCATTGTTTCCTCAACACACACTGTTCATATGCTGACATTTCATTCAACTGCAGTAACAATTCTCACTCTTCTGTGAAAATATTTGCTAAACACGTGGATCTCCCCTAATATGCACACAGTTATGGATAAAGAATATTCTTCCTCAGGATAACTAAAACTCAGGCAAAGTGACCACAAGGGAGGTAGTCTTTTCGAAGTCTTACAGATGAGATGGGAAGAACTGACTTAGGAGCACACAAACAGAATTATTTGGACACTAAGCTAAGTTCATATGGGTATGAACAAAGGAGTAAAAATAGCTTTATAGAGGCATGAAATTTGTCAAAGGAGAGAAGACAAAGATTCAGACCCTTCCTGCCAATAGTGCTATATGACATGAACACCCATCTTAATGGTTGCATATGGCTTTATAAGTCATTTTCCTTCAGTCATGGAGCTTCACATTCTCTCTACTCTCTGACCACTCAGCTCTCTTGCCTTCCAAATTAGGCCTGCATCTGCCTCTAATAACTGAGTTGTCCAACTGTCCTATATTAACTGTAACATTTATGATTGGTGTGTCTGTCTTTTCCCTCACTGGTTCAGATCACCCTTTCCTAAGGAAACAACTCACCACTTGATGGAAAAAGTTGCAGGATCAGTAATGCCTATGAAATACAAACAAGCTTTGGAAAATTCATCTTCTTAATAATATTAAATGAGGCAAATAACTGAGTGTACTAATCACACCACTCAGTGAGACCCTACAAGAATGGAGCAGAGTAAGACTGTTTATGGTGTTACTACTTTTTTCCTTCTACATATTTCCTTCTATCTAAATTAGATTGGCACAAGAACTAACCTTATTAAATGCTGTTGGTTGTTTTTTTTAAAAACAGAAATCTTGGGCAAGCCATGCAAGTTGCAATCTAAGCCTTGTCTAACTGCGTAATTCACATCAAATAGGTAGCATCCATATAGAATACTAGCTAAAACCTGGAATTTTAAAGTTGTTACTATTTTCCATATCTTGTATTTACAGTGTGATGGACACTAAACATGCTTGCAAGATGATACGTGGCAAGATTACCCTTATTTGTCCTAGGTCCTTTACCTAGATGATTTACAAACTAAAAACAGCAGACACGGTCACCAAAGTTTAACAAAAGGAAAAAATAAGTACAAACAAGATTCAGACATGTCTTGCTTGTTCCCACAGATGACAAACTGACCCCTATGACTCTGAAGTGTTAAGTTAGTTAAGAAACTGTTACCTCGATGATGTTCTTAAAGTCCAATATTTTTATTTTAAATCTGTCTTCACACCTCATCTTTCTCCTACTGACACATTATCAAGATAACTTTGGTCTGGGGTATTACACTACTGTCAGTACGCCTCTATTCATCATTCAATAAGAAACCAATAATGACAAGCACACACAGTGCATTGACAGTTTTGGTACTGTTTTTGATTTCCAGAAAAAAAAAAAAGCTGCCTGTTTCTCATATGAGGCACTCAACCACTGATCAGCTTCACATTTTGTGTTTCAGTCAGTAAATATGCCTTAGAGGAAGTTAGCTGTGCTGCAATATTCATTTGGAAAGCATAATTTAATAATAATGAAATTAAGGGAGCCACAGACATTTTGGTTTTTTTCCTCTCAGCTGAGCGATAGCACAGTATGTTCCCTATTCCATCAATAGTACTGTTTGTATAATATTACACAGTTACAGTCTTCCTTGCAAACTTCCACCTTCTCTTAAAGGGAAAGTAACCCATTTAAGACAGAACAGGTACTGCTAATTTTTTAATGTAACTCAAACCAGATATGCTCCCATAGAGTAAGATAAAAGAAGTATAACAAACACCACTAACAAGTTATTTCAGAACTGTTCAATTTAATACTTACAGTGTAGAAAGGCCCACTTTGAAGTGGTGTTAAAAGCTGTTAAAAACCTATTTCCTGTCTTACAGAGTTTTGACATTTGAAGAGTCAGAACAAACTTGTGCATGCATGTACAAGGGGTTTGTGAGTGTACCTATTTTTACAACACTGCTACCCAGGAAAGAGTATGGTTTAATCCTAGCATAAAAAAGTATCAAAAGTGGTAAAAGCAGACCGCTCTGCAGGAGAAGGTAACCCAGGAACTACCAAGAGCAAGGCAGCAGAGAAATGAATACAAGGGATGCACTCCCACTGTACCTGAACAGGACAAGCAGAACAGTCCAGGGACAACAGTTGAGTTCAGTCAACTAGTCATCAAGCATTAGTTACATCCACACTCACCAGGAAGTAATGCAAAGGCAGAAAGGCAAAGCACAACGTATCTACAACACAGCTTAGACTAGCAAAAGAGACAGGACTAAAATGCAGTTCTTGGATCAGTGTGCAGGGGAACCCCAGATTTAGCTAGTCAAGGCAATTAGGACCTGTTGGTGTACTCAAGGTCTTGACAAGTACATTAATTGAAGAGCAGATGTTATAAGCAGTTAGAAAGTACATTTAAGTGGTACTTACTGTCCAGATCTCACATAATGTACCCCATATCTCACATAATCCTACTCCTACTGCATGTAACATATGAAGCAATCTAATGCTTGCAGAATTTATGCCACTTATTTTGGAGGTTTTATTGATGCAGTCTGCAGAACACTGATAATATAGCAGGCATCCTTTACACTTAGCGACTGCTGTCTCAAATTTGGCCAATGTCACCATACAGCAGTGGTCAAAATCTCTATTGATTTTCCTGACAGTTTGCTTCTGGACCTATGCAGGAGACTTGTGTCAATAAACTTTGGTGCTTTACTTTAATTACCCATTCTCATTTTCTTATAGGTAACTCTTTCCCAATTACTAGTTGTTCAGTATTGTAGGCTATTTAGGCCAGAAGGTGCTTGGGACATATGGAAATTGTACACTTACACCAGGGTGTAGTTACTGGCTCAAGTCACTAGTCAGTTATCTAATAAAATTAGAGTGCACCCTCCCAGTATAAAAATAAAAAAAACCCCACAATACAATAACTGTAATTGATCTCTAATTGTCACTTCATTTGATTAGTCCTGGAAGAGCCAAAGATCAAACATGTGATCAAGAATTCATGATTAGCAAGCAAAATAATCCTTCCACATGAAGAATGGTGATTACTTGGCCAATGGTAAATGTTATTTTCCTGCTCTATCAGTATGACAATGCTGAGTTTGTACAGCCATCAAATAAAAATTTTCACTTGGGAAAATTCATTCATTATAGCCTATAAAGGACCTCTGTGATGTAAGTAATACAAAACACAGGTTTTTTTCCTTCTATACTAGCACACATGCACAAGCACACATATGCACAGAGTATCTTAAATATATATTTTCCTTCTTCTGTAATTCAGTTTTAGAGAAAAAAAAAATCCGTAAATGTTAGTCCTAAGCTTAGAAATTATACTACAGTTCAATTTTATGTTTTATTCACTCTTGTTTGCAGTTTTCTGCTACCATCTTTGTTCCATCAATGTTAATTTAGAATCATCAGGGTCAGAAAGAACCTTTAAGATCAAGTCTGAGCGTTAAACCTACTAAGTCCACCACTAAGCCATATTGCCAGGCACCACATCTATACAGCTTTTAAACACATCCAGAGACAGTGACTCAACCACCTCCTTGGGCAACCTGTTCCAGTGCCTGACAACCCTTTCAGTGAAAAAAATTTTCCTAATGTCAAGTTTAAATCTCCCCTGGTGCAGCTTGAGGACATTCCTTCTTGTTCTGTCACTAGTTATTTGCGAGAAGAGGCAAACACCTACCTCTCTACAGTGTCCTTTCAGGTAGTGGTAGAGAACAGTATGTTCTTCCCTCAGCCTCCTTTTCTTCAGACTAAACTGCCCCAGTTTCCTCAGTCGCTCCTCACAGGACTTGTTGTCCAGGTCCTTCACCAGCTTAGTTGCTCTCCTCTGGACCCGCTCCAGAACCTCAGTGTCTTTCCTGTATTAAGGTGTCCAAAACCAAAATCAGTAATCAAAGTGTGGCTTCATCAATGCTGAGTACACAGGGACAATCGCCTCCCTGGTCCTGCTTGCCACACTATTTCTCATATAAGCCAGGATGCCATTGGCCTTCTTGGCTATCTGGGCACACTGCTGGCTTATATCCATCTGTTTGTTGATCAGTATCACCCAGGTCCCTTTCTGCCAAGCAGCTTTCCAGCCACTCTTCTTAGAGCCTGTGGAGTTGCATGGGATTGTTGTGACCCAAGTGCAGGACCCTGCTCTTGGCCTTGTTGAATCTCATACATTTGACATTGGCGCATCAATCTGGTCTAAGTCCCTCTGCAGAGCCTCTCTACCCTCAAGCAGTTCAATACTCCCACCCAACTTGGTTTCATATGCAAACTTACTGAAGGTGCACTCAATCTCCTCATCAAGATCATTGATAGAGATGTTAAACCAAAATGGTCCCAATACTGAGCCCTGAGGAATGCCACTTGTGACTGGCTGCCAGCTGTATTTAACTCCATTTACTACCACTCTTTGGGCCTGGGCATCCATCCAGTGTTTTACCTGGCAAAGCATATGCCTGTCCAAGCCATGAACAGCCATTTTTTTCATAAGAATGCTGGGAAACAGTGTTGAAGGCTTTACAGAATTCCAGGTAGACAATATCCACAGACTTTCCCTCATCCACTAGGTGTGTCATCTTGTCATAGAAAGATATTAGGTTCATCAAGTAGGACCTGCCTTTCATAAACCCATGTTGACTGGGCCTGATCCCCCAGTTGTCTTGTATATGATGTGTAATAGCACTCAAGATGATATGCTCTATGACCTTCCCTGGCACCAAGGACAGACTGACAGGTCTGTAGTTCCCTGCATCCTCCTTTCAGTCTTTCTTGTAGATGGGCATCAAATTTGCTACCCTTCAGTCCACTGGGACCTCCCCAGTTAGGCAGGACTGCTGGTAAATGATGTAGAGTGTTGGCAACTCCCTCAGTCTTCTTGGGTGTAACCCATCTGGCCCCATAAACTTGTGTATGTTTGAGTGGTATAGCAGGTCACTGACTATTTCCTCTTGGATTGTAAAGGTCTCATTCTGCCCCTCCTCTCTGTCTTCCAGATCAAGGGGCTAGGTGCCTAAGGAACAACTAGTTCTACTGCTAAAGACTGAGGCAAGGAAGGCATTAAAAACGTCAGCCTTTTCCTCATCCCTTGTCACTATGCTTCCCCCTGCATCCAATAAAGGATGGAGATTCTCCCTAGTCCTCCTTTTGTTGTTAATGTATTTATAGAAACACTTCTTTATTGTCTTTAACAGCAGTAACCAGGTTGAGGTGGCTCTCCTAATTTTCTTCCTGCATAACCTCACGACATCTTTGTAGTCCTCCTGAGAGGCTGCCCCCTCTTCCAAAGGCCATAAACTCTCCTTTTGCTCCTGAGTTCATACAAAGCTCTCTATTCAGCCAGGCTGGCCTTCTTCCCCTCCAGTTTGTCTGTCAGCACACTGGGACAGCCTGCTCTTCATCCGCTCTTTAGAATGGTATTGCTGACATTGCTGCTTCTGTGACAAGCACTTGGAATTCTGCCTCACAAGATGGTAAGATCAGCTTTGACTGGTGTATTTGGTACTCCCTGATGGTCCTCAGACTGATAAATACTTAGGGCTTCAGAGGCTACCTTCTCTTTGGTATTTTTAAAGAACAGGTCAACCATAAAATGACGTTAACCTTTGTTTTAATTTTCCCCTAATGATACTGCATGGGGCTTTCAGGAGTTTATTGACATGAGCTGGAGTCCATGTCACACTGCTGTGAGCCAGTGTGTGAATAGCAATGGTATGACAGATGTGGTCAGTCTCTAATGACAGGAGGCAAATGCAAATGGAATTACTTCCAGTGCAAATTTCACAATACATGCCTACTTAAGAGCAATATGATGTTATATTTTACAATGGTTAACTGTTTATAATTACACGTAGTTAGGGTGACTGTGTTACAGGACAGATATTCTTGAGCTAGCTCTGAAGAGGCAGGCATAACATTAATAATGCTATCCAGAAATATTAGTACACTGTTTGAACTTTATAGCTATTGTAGCATAATACACCACCTACTCCAGACTATGTATCATAAATAAGCTGAAAGGCCTGTAACCCTTTACTTTAGCAAAGTCAGCCCTTTCTGTAACGTGACTTTACGCTTCTTCACTGGCTTAACAACCTTAACTGTCTCAGCTTCTTCCCGTAGGGAAGGTGCTCCAGCCTTCTGATCACCTCTGTGACTCTCCTGTTTGTTGGCTTGAATATGTGACAATCAAATGTTAAGGCAAATTCCTTACCAAAATAACAATATATCAAAAAGCCCCTAAGGATTCCAGATCTGAAAGTATTGTGTAAAATGTGAAAAAATGCAACAAACATTTATTATTTCAGTGATGAAAAACACAGCTTAAACATGTGGACTATATATATTGGAGTAAGCAAGAGGTGCTGCCAGAGATTTTCTTGGAAATCCTTGTCAGTTTCACTGCAAAATTCAGTGTCTTGGCTGTGTGTAAACTTCCATACCAGTCTCTGAACATGAAAGTGTATTTCTATTTTAAAAAGAAGTGAATTTGGATTGGTAGATTAACAAAATCCCTCATCAACCATGAAGTTACTAAAAGGGGAAGTAACAGAAAGGAATTCAGGGGAAAAAAAATCCCTCACATTAATACTGTCATTATATTACAATTATAATTGAAAATTTCAGGTAATGAAGCAATAGAATAAAGCACTATTACAATTAACACTGTGGTCCATTTATATTTCTCAACATCTAGTGAGAAAGAAATGAACCATTCAAACTAGTGTTGTGTCTCTTTAAATTATAGTCCCTCAAGTAGCCTTTGAAAGATTAAGGACTGATAAAAGAAGTTCCTAGTTCAGTCTGGGATAAACAGCCTTACACAGATAGGTTTTCAATAAGCATTTCCAAAGAGGTGTAAATCCTACCATATTCAATTGCTCTTAATGTTTTCAATGAAATCTTTCAAACTTTTAAGAATTCAGCTCCCCATATTTAATAAGATTGTCTAGGGTAAAAGAAAATGAACATAGCCACCCATGCTTTATACTCTGTGAAGAAAGGATGAAGTATCTTAGCTTTTCAATTGATCTCATACTCCCTTTCCTATCCCCAAATCAAAGGAAATTTGTTTGAAAGTTGGATCATGGCACTCCCATGTAGAATATGATTTGAAGCATGAATTAGTCACAACAACATTACAAGTCCTCATCAAATTCTGGTACATTGATATATTAAAAACAGCTCTTCCCAGAGCTCCCTGAACAGTATTTACTGAATTTTTCCAGCAAATTATATCATTCCTAAAAATAATCATATTACAAACTATCTTAAATGCATACTGTCCCATCAACACTTGCTGAATGGAAAATTCGTTTTATCATGCCTGGTATAACAGACTTAGTAGCTGTTGTTAGTGCTATTCTTAAAAGGGTAGACATTGGAGAAGCCGAGCACTGATATGCTTCCAGCTCTGCTCACTTCTTAACTAAACATACTGCTTTAAGCAATCTGCATATTGATTGCAGAAATACTGGCAGGTGGTTTGCTTGATTAGGCTGAGAGGTGTCATAACCTTCATAAAAGGCTGCCAGACACTTGAAATAAAAATATCTTCAGAGTTGAGCTTGACAGAGATAACAAATCCTACACAATCTGAATTAAAGCTAAGGTTTAGCACTAAGCATTAAATTTGGAAAGTAACAACATGATCATTTAGAGTATTGCACTGCTGTAATACAGTCCCTTAAAAAAAGCAACCATGTTTGTGATTTAGCAACCTCCTATTTTATATCTTTTTGAAGCTGTGTTAAAAGACTTGAGCAATCTACCAAAGTTACACAGTTGACACAGATGACTGTTGACTAACCTAATGGAGCCTTCCAGATGAATTTAATGTGCACTTTGATCTTGTTACTTGCTGTTTCTAAAAGAGTTTTCTGTCAACGAATAGGGGCATTTTGACCTTTTGTATTGAATTTAACATTAATATACTTTATTTCAAAATAGATACAATTTCTGAAAAGAAATCCAGTAGGTGAAAGTAGCAATTGATAAGAGAATGAGTGCTTTTTTTTCTAAATGTGAGACTAAGAGTGCTTTTGAATTAAATCTCAACATTGTGATTCATCCTTTTTTGCAAAAGGTAAGTGAAGAACGATAAGGATCAGCATAAAAAGATTATTTCACAAGATTTTACAGGCAATGATGCAGAGAGCTGGAAATAATTTTATAACCATTATGAGAAGGGATAGAAAAAGAAAAAGTTAACTTCAATCATTTCAGAACATACAAAACCTTCTAACGTAGGTCTGTTCTTCTTCAAGATAAAACTTTATCAAGTTGTTAAAATGACATTGACTTTCTAGTTCTTATATTCAGAAAACCTAATTTATTATTATGAGATGTTAAATCTGAAAGATTTAAATAGGTTCTATATAGTTTACAAAGTTTTATAAAATCTGAAGTCAACTCTGAGTTAAATATTAGTTTAGAAGAGGCTATTGTATTATACTTTTATTTGCTTTTCCTTGAAATGGAGCCTGTGCATCCACAATAAATAGGCAATTCACATTTTGTCATTGTTTTTACCATTGTTATTAATTTCATAGAGAACCAGTTTGATGTTATTTTACATTTGAATCCCCTTCAGTGTTTGTTAACCACCTCTGTTATTGCAGTCTTAGGTTGAATAGTTGATGCATTTACTTGGTTCAAAATTTGCAATGCTCTGAAGAATGCATAGTTACAGAGACAATTGAATTTGCTACTAAACCTGTGAAATAAGATTTAAACAATGTCAGGTAATTCTGAGTTAAGTAGTTAATCTTCTGTTTATGTGTGTGAGATTGATCAGTAGTTAAAAAGTTACTTCCAGGTTTAAGCATTTGTCTCTAACACAACTCCTTCCTTGCATGATTTATTTTTACTATTTTAATGATGAAGTCTGACACAGTAGGAAGTGTTCAAATCTTCCTGAACTTTCCTGAAAACTGCAATAGCTCACTCCTTCTTGCATTTTTTTTCTGACAATTTTCTCTGAGTTCAGATGAATATAAAAATATGATCCTTAGCAGTAGACAAAAAGATACGAAGTTGCTGTAAAGCTCTTTGAATGAGAGGCCAAACTGTTAATATATATTATAGAATCAAGTTAAATCAACCTCTTCATTTGGATTGTATCAATGTGATCATGAACAATATTTTATGGATGAAATTTGCAAGGTTCTGTGTTACATAGTGAGAGACTTCATCCTTCAGATTTAGTTCATATATCATGAAGATAAGGGAAAGTTGAAAATGAAATTATTTTTCTATCTTCTAGCTTATAAAGTGAGAAGCATCAAAAACTAATCTTGAAACAAAGAAAATGGTATATCTGCACTTAGAAATGTTAAGATAAACTAAAATATAACCAAAGTTGGATATAATGACTGATGAATTCATAGAAGAAAAAGACCATGAAGTGTTTTTAAATATGGTGGTATGACTTCTGTTTTTAGAAGTCCACAGAGCAAGTTGGTGGACAGGAGAACAAGATATTGGGGAATAAATATATAAAGTATAGATATATCTTTTCTTGTAATTACTCTTCTCTAAATATTCCAAAAATGCCACACAGTACTCGGTTACATGGGCCTTTGGTGTGGCCACATTCATTGCCTTCTGGACAAGGTTAGGAATGTGTCTTAAAATGCATTATTTCTCCTTAAAAGTAATATACTATTATATAAAAAAACATAATTATTTTGTTAGCAGTTGATGTAAGTCTGAGAAACAATGCTATAACCGTGCTAGCAACTCTGTGTGTTGATATAGAGACATGTTGGTAGTAAACATGATTATCTGTTCACTTTGGATAACTTGAGGGAAGAATACACTAAGAAGCAGATAATCTGATTATCTGTGAGACTTGTCATTTTGAGATTGCATTTGTGTATGCTTATCACATACCTAGTTGGTTATATGATATGTAACATCAGGATGAATCTGTAGTCAAGATTTTTTCATTTTGGAAAATAAATGTGTCATTGTTAAGGGTCAGGGCGGCAACTTAGACTTATAACAGATGCTCTCTCTTAACCCCCCTTCCTTCCCAAAGGGGAAGAGAAAGAGAATAAGGGAGAGAGATTTAGCAATTAGAAAAGGAAAATAGAACAGCTTTAATGAAAATGGAAATAATAAAAATGGAATACTACAAATATGTACAAAACCAGTAATGATCCCAACCCCCCTGATGATAATCACATCAATATCACCACTGATGCTGTGGAGCAGGCACTGGAGGAGTTTCCAGACTGGCACCCGCCACAGATGGGAGCTATGTTCAGGAGCTGGATTCTGGTACTGGATTCAGGAACACAGAGACTGGGATCAAAGGCAGAACGGACAGAGTCCTCCTCGGATGAAACTGAAAGGACTTGAGCCAAGCCAAGCAAAGCTGGCAAAGCAGTCCAACAAGGGAGAGGAGACACAGACCCTCCAGATCCCTCAGCTTTCTACTGAATATGACATATATGGGATGGAATACCTTGTTGGTCAGGTTAGGGTCACCTGTCCTGTCGGCTCCTTCCTGCAGGTGCAGCCTTTCACTTTTCTGCACCCCCAATGGGGTGCACAAGATCCATCAGTGGCCTTGGTCTGCATACCAATCCTTGGTAGTAACTCTAACCATGGGGTGTTATCACTGCTAGAAGCAGACACTGTGAAAACATGCTGCTAACTTCAGAAAGTGCAGTTAGTTAGAAGAACTGAGATGAAAAGTAAAATCACTGAATGAATTAGTTCTGTTCTCAGTCAAACCAGGACATTCCACCCCTTAATCCATTTATGCCATTATCCATCATTAGTTTATTATTTCTTTCTACAGATAAGTTCAAGGTTGTAGATTTTCCATTTATTGTAACAAAGTCTGTCAGGGTAGGAAAGATGGAATTCACAGTTCATGCCCACAGGTTGCAGATTCATCTCTGGAGGTTACTGGACACCACTTGATGAGGCTAGCTCTGGTCATTACCATGATATTATCCCAAAATACTGAACACTGTTAATATTATTCAATTAATATACAGCTTTGAATCAAGTATTCTCACCCAGAGTTAAATTTCCTTGAGGTACACATTGTATTTCACCATCTTTAATCATCACCCACCAAGTACTTCCAGATCCTTGAGTGAAAGCAGTCCCACAAATGAGTTTGCCTTTGCTTGAAGCAGGAAATACCCCCACAGTTTTCCCTAACATTCCTTTCATACACCACAGGGACTTTATCCCCTTCTTCTTTGTGTAATGGGTCTGACTGAGCAGGACCGGTTTGACTGATGGATCCTCTGGTGTTAACTAACCAGGTGGCTTGGGCTAAATGCTTGTCCCAGTTTTTAAAGGTTCCACCCCTCATTGCTAACTTTCATTTCAGAGTAGTTTTTAACAGTCCATTGTATCATTCAATATTTCCAGAGGCTGGTGCATGATAGGGGATGTGGTACACCCACTCGATACCATGCTCTTTGTCCCAATTATCTATAAGATTGTTTTTGAAATTAGTACCATTGTCATACTCACTTCTTTCTGGAGTACCATGTCACCACAGGATCTGCTTTTCAAGGCCCAGGATGGTATTCCAGGCAGTGGCATGAGGTACAGGATATGTTTCCAGCCATCTGGTGGTCGCTTCCACCATTGTAAGCACACAGTGTTCACCCTGGCGGGTCTGAGGAAGTGTGATGTAATCAATCTGCCAGGCCTCCTTATGCTTATGTGGACCATTGTCCCCCATACCACAAAGGTTTTAACCATTTTGCTTGTTTGATTGTGGCACATGCTTCACAGTTGTGGATAACCTGCTCAATAGTGTCCATAGTTAAATCCACCCCTCAGTCATGTGCCCATCTGTATGTTGCATCTCCTCCCTGATGTCCTGAAGTATCATAAGCCCACTGAGCTAAAAACAGTTCACTTTTATGTTCCCAGTCTAAGTCTGTCTGGAACACTTTAGCAGCCTGATCCACTTGCTGGTTGTTTTGGTGTTCCTCAGCAGCTCAACTTTTGGGTATATGGGTGGACTTCCACGTGACGGACTTCTACAACTAGTTTCTCTATCCGAGCATCAATGTCTTGCCACAGTGTGGCACTCCAAATGGGTTTACCTCTGTGCTGCCAGTTATTCTGCTTCCACTGTTTTAACCATCCCAAGGCATTTGCTGCCATCCATGAATCAGTGTAGAGATAGAGCAGTGGCCACTTTTCTCATTCAGCAATGTCTAAAGCCAGCTGGGTGGCTTTTACCTCTGCAAACTGACTTGATTCACCTTCTCCCTCAGCTACTTCTGCTACTTGTCATGTGGGACTCCAAACATCATCCTTCCACTTCTGATGGTTTCCTACAAGATGGCAAGATCCATCAGTAAACAGAGCATATTTCTTATCATTATCTGATAACTGATTACACGGTGGGGCTCCTTCAGCACATGTCACCACCTGTTCTGGTGGCATTCCAAAGTTTTTACCTTCTGGACAATCCATGATCACTTCTAAGATTCCCGGATGATGGAGTTTCCCTATTTGAGCTCTCTGTGTGATTAATGCAACCTACTTACTCCATGTAGCATTGGTGGCATGGTGAGTGGAAGGAAACTTACCCCTGAACATCCAGTTTAGGACTGGTAACCATGGTGTCAGGAGGAGCTGTGCTTCAGTAACAATCACTTCTGAAGCAGCTCTAACTTCTTCATAGTCTGACAATATTTCTTTTTCAGTTGGAGTATAGTTGGCCTCGGAGCCTTTGTATCCTCGACTCCAAAATCCTAAGGGTTGACCTTGAGTTTCCCCTGGTGCTTTCTGCCAGAGGCTCCAGGTAGGACCATTATTCCAGGCTGCTGTATAGAGCACATTTTTAATGTCCTGTCCTGTTTGGACTGGTCCAAGGGCTACTGCATGTACAATCTCTTGTTTGATCTGTTCAAAGGCCTGTTTTTGTTCAGGACCCCCATTAAAATAGTTTTTCTTTTGAGTCACTTCATAGAGAGGATTTGCACTCTGACTATAACCAGGAATGTGCATTCCTCAGTGTGGGGGGAGAATTGACTTCAGCAACTCCATGGGACTTACAAAGTGAAGACCTTTATTATCGATATATCCCTTGGTTATATAGAGCAAGCTTCACTGATCACACACACCAACAACAGTGATGACTGGATACATGCAATAGCCCACACACTGTTCACATGCCTAAATCTATTACATGATTGGCTGTCATCTAACTCGTCCAGTACCCCCTACGTCCTGTTTTTCTCTACTTTGTTCTGCTTTATCTTCTTGCTTCATTGCCTTTTCTCCACTGTTCTTCCTTCACGCTCTTTCCATGGTTCAAGGACAGTTCCTGATAACAGTGTCTGTTCTCTTCCAACCAAGATCCCACACTTCAGAACCCCACAGCACCTAAGAAGGCTTGTGTTTCCTTTTTGTTAGTTGGTGGGAATATCACTGTTATTTTGTTAACCACATCTATCAGGATCTGGTGACACCCATCTCACCATTTGATTCTGAAAAACTGGATCTTTTGTGCAGGTCCCTTGACCTTGCTTCTTTTTATGGCAAAACCAGCATCTAAAAGAATTTAAATTATTTTCTTACCTTTCTCAAAAACTTCTTCTGCTGTGTTACCCCACACGATGATGTCATCAATGTACTGCAGGTGTTCTGGAGCTCCACCTTTCTCTGGTACAGTATGGATCAGTCCTTGTCAGGGCTGTGTTTCCACCCCTGCAGCAGTCAATTCCAGGTGTATTGGACACCTCTCCAGGTGAAAGCAAACTGAGGCCTACATTCTGGTGCTATAGGAATAGAGAAAA
>JANHGN010020074.1:32416-43832 GCA_024605025.1 Megaceryle maxima
GAGCGCATCATTACGATCTTGAGACATCCCTCCCCCGTCTTGAAGGATGGCTCTCCACCCTCTTCTCCCCCGCAACCCCCCCCCCCACACCCCACCCCTCCCTTCCAAATGCACATGTGCAACATAAGGGGGTGAGGCCAAGTGCCCGCCCAGATGGGGTGCTACTGCGTGTGCGCAAAATAAAACAAAACTAACTAAATAAATAATTTTAACCCCCAAGCATGCACATTAGCCCACTGGGAACTACTTTTCATTCCTACCCGGGCGGGGGGGTGGCAGCTGTCGCAAATGCACCAAATTGCCGACTTTATTTCGCACACCAAAGCCACACCCTGAACCACCGTTTGAGCTCGACGATGACCTCGCACTGCCTGCAAACTCACAAATTAATAGGAAAGACAGATAAAAATACTCCAAGTGCAAAGAAATAAAAGAAAATCGCGAAAAACAGAGAGCAAGTAAATTACGTTATTTATATATAACGCACTGCCTGTAGGGTCCACAAAAGTAATCCATACATCTAAAAAAACAATCGGAATGAAGAAAGTTAGCCGACAGATGGAGCCGGGCGCAGCGCTGCAGTACCGGAGTTTGACCACGAGGCGGCGGAAGAGAGCGTGGGAAAAGGCATAGCGGTACTGCCCCTGCAGTACAGCCTGGCCTCAGAAATTCCCATCCAAACACCGCTGTGACCCCACCCCCTCCGGCCTCGGGACCGCCCACAGCCGCTCGGGGCACCGCCTCCTCCAGACTAAGCCCCACCCACGGCCACTTGCAGGACCGCCCAACACAGGGCACTGGCCTCCTCCTCCCTTTCCCAACCCTCTCTCGGTCTCCAAACTTAAAGAAATAATAAATACACGTGAGCAATAAAAATATTAATCACTGTAATCACAAAAAAAAAAAAAAAAAAAAAAAGGACAACGCCCCCCCTAAGCCCCCGCCCCTAACACCCCCATAGGTGTGGGCAGGCGCAGCGCTACAGCACCCCACTGTGAACACGCGGGGGCAGCAGGGCGCAGAGACTGGAGCACCCGGGGATAAATAAATAAATAAATAATTGGCATTGTGCACGGGCTGAGGGGGCAGGGATCATATCACTGCATATACGCCCCCACCTGGCGTCCGTCTCTGTGGCCTAGGCCTGTCTAGACACGTGGAGCTTGTTGGGTACTTTTTCTATGGTCGTCGGTCCCTCTGGCCACGCTCTATGATCCGCGTGTCCCACACAAGTCTTATATGTAGCCTGGGTGGTGTTTTCTATGGTGTCTTTGGTCATCCTCCACGTATTTCCCCCTACACCCTCCTCTCTCCTGTCACGTCCCCTTTTTTTTTTTAAACCCTTTTTGTGGGGGAGGTTTTTGGATTATTTTCAGTTTCCTCATCTGAGTTACCGCTTTCTGGTACCCTGCTCAGCTTGTTGGTGCTGTGTGGGGCAGAAAGAAATTTCAGTGTCCCGTTTGACCAATTAATGGTGTCATTTGCATAACTAGAGGCAACCTGGCTTCTAAGCAGTGGTCCCAGGGGTTCAGAGCAGCAGCAGGGCAGTTGTGGTGCCTGGAGGGAAGAAATGACAATCAACAATTGGAAAGTGCGGGGTGCAATGGGAAAGCCCCTGCTCCCTGGGTCTTGATTTTTTTTTTTTTTTTTTTTTTTCTTTAATGATTGAACCAGTAGTTTCGACTTATTATCATGGTTAACCTCTACTGGCAGCTAAACAACAGGCAGCCACTCACCCACTCTTTTGCACCCCCACACCCCTCCTGTGGGATGGGAAGGAGAACCAGGAGGAAGAAAAAGGTGAGACACCAGGGGTTGAGGTAAAGACAGTTTAATAGAACAATGCAAAGAGAAAATAAAGTAACAGTAGTAATGATAATACTAATTAAATTATATATATAGTGAGTGATATAAACTATGAAAGTCTACCAGTACCCAAGGCACTGCTTTCCCTGTTTGTTGCTGAAGCTGAAACAAGTTCAAAACAGGTGGCCCCACCCCGAGACAGCCCTCCCTTTATATAGTGGACATGATGTCATTTAACTGATTGACAAAACAAACAAACCTGCAAAAACCCACAAAACTGCAACACTGCAACATCTTTGTCTTGGCTTAGAGCATTTGCAGAAGTGTGGAAGAACCATATGCAGTTTATTATTGTGAGTCATTAAATGAAGCTAGCAGATAGCAGATCAAAAGAAAGTGAAAGGAAGTGGACCTTTCATGCAAAGGGTAGATAATTTGGGGAATTCCTTCTAGGACATTGTAGACAGTCAAAGGCTATATAATTTGAAGATATGACTGGACAAGTTAATGACATTAACTTAATGACAATCCATCCTGAGCTCTAGGTAATTGGAAACTAGGAGAAATCTCATGTGAAATATTATGATTTCATTCCCTTCCCTTCTTGTATTTTCTAGGCATCACTTGTGATAGCTGTCAGAAACAAAATGCTGAGCTGTATAGATCTCCAATTCACTGTGGCTGGTTTTACATTCTTGTTTTGTAATATTTTATAAGGTAGAATTCTTTTCCTACCTCTTATTTTCCAATCTACATGTGTAAACATCAAGATTTCTCAACATAGAAAGTACATAACCAGAAAATAATACTTTTTTTTTCTGTATTTTATTAATTATCTTTCATCTAAACATTATATAATAGATTGTTTATCCAAACACTGAAGAATTTAAATGCAACGTAATACTCTGATAAGACATACTTAGGAATCTCTTTTCTCCCTAATATCCTGTAGAAGAAAAGAAGATAATCTATATAATGAATAACAAAAACATCATCAAACCTGAACTTGCTTAATCAAGTGGGAATCTAATTTCAGAGATCTAAACTCTTTATCTGATCATCAGATTCAATTTATAATAAGGGAGTCACAGCTTGAATTTTTCCCTTGAGCTTTTCTATAATATATTTATGTACACAGAGATGTGATTTCTAAAGTTAAACTGTCTAGACCATGCAAGAAAATGACTTTAGGAGCTATTTTTGCCTGTTAAATGGGACAGCTGTTCCACGATTCATAAACAAGAGAGAATGTAAAAGTGATACATCACTGAATATGACACTCATTCTAGATGCCTCAGGTTTCCTATTCCCTCAGAAATACTATTTTAGAATGATTTTTTATTCTTTTTTTTCTCAGTATGAAAATAATGCAACCTTTACTTTAGCATCACATTACACAGCTTTTCTGTTACTCTTTGCTTATGTATAGTTATTATTTAATTTAGCTAATATTTTATCTCTCTTTCATTTACACCTATAGCATCCCAAACCAAGAAGACTAGAAATTTAATCTCTTTATGCCTTTTGGTTATTTCAGGCTTATTCATGTGTAGTTTACTCAAGTTTCTACTGTAATCAATCTAATGATGCATATGAACAGCTCATGCCATTTGGAAAATAAAATGCCATAGTTTCCTTTGAAGAAATTATTTATTCTTTCAGTTTACAGCACATTCATGTGCCCAAAGCTATTTGCTGTCTTTACAATAAGGTATCAAACTGTGGCATGCTAGAGGATTGAGCTGGCACAACTGCAGTTAGGCACTATGAACAAAAATACATTCATGTCTGTCTGCTCCTAGCTGCCAGACTAAAACAAACAAATCAGACCAAAAGTACTCATCCCACTCTGGATCTCCATTCCAGTTTCTCTTTTCCCTCTTTTGTAAACACTTCCCACTGAGAAATACATGATTTGCCATTTAAGTGTAGGATAAAGCAATGTAAAATGTTCAGCTCAGCAGCTCTAGTCTTCTTTCTGCTCAGTTTGATATAATATCCTGAGTTTCACTGAATAACTAACCCTAAGCCTCAAAGGAAAACTCTATTGTAATCAACATATTCAATCAAATGAATTAGCTAAACCATGCTTAACATTCTTCATTTTATCATGAAAATACAGACTACATTTAGTGCCTCTGAAATAGGGGTAAAAGTTTCCTTTTCATGAAGTTAGACTCTCTTTGACTTGCAATAAAACTCCAAACCAGAAGCAGAATATAATGGCTTTTTTTTTTTTTTTTTTAGAAGAAGAAATAGCTAAATTCAATTTGGATTTGACTGTTGAGATTTTTATCCTGTAAAAGTTCACACAAATAAGATATAATTTGTTTTTCTTGCAAATATTTGACTCTACTTTAGAGCAGAACCTTGCCTTCTCCACCATACAGTTTTTCTAAAGGAAGAACTCTTCCTAAACTATGACTAACATGTCCAATCATCCTCCAGTGAAGAATTCTAAATAATTAAAGTCAAAACTAAACTGAAATATAATCGCACACTTTATGCACCAATGTATGTATAATTGATGTTCCATGCAAGAACACAAAATAAAAATTTCAAAGGGCAACAATACTTCTACTATTTTTTGCTGCTATTTAAACCAGCATGAGCTGTGATTTCCAAACAGTTGGAAACTGGAGGTAGGCACTATCACATGTAAGTTATTCACCTTATTCTTTCATATCTTGATATAGATATGTACTATATATACAGAGTAGATACATAAATTTGGAATAGATGTGCATATTTGTATTGATATTATTAATACAAACAATGCACAGCAATTGCTTCACTGCACTTTTAAAACCTTGGAACAATTCATACAACTGAAAAGACTCACCAGGTCTGACATTTAAGAGATTCAATCTAACCACAAGCTAACAGCTTTGAATATATGGTTGCTAAAATCTTTTTTAATGCATAATGTGACAAGTATCTGTAATATGCACAGAAATGGGACATTTAAATGTAATTTGGTACCACTGAGCAGCTTTTACTTCTGAATGGCTGGATGCCATTAAAGATAGGGGAAAGAGAGGAAATCAAGCTGAAAGTACTGCGAACTTTTGATAACATACTTGTTATTCTCTGCTTTGAACAAATTTGTAATGCTTGTGGATATGTGGTAGGTCAATGGAGGCTCAGCATGCTCTTTCCCCTGTGATTTAGTTCTTGAGAAGCTTCTTTGTTTTAAATGCTTCATTTGCCTATGATACAAAATCTATGATGTGTACCATAGGAACAACATATCTTGGAGAAAATACTGGACTTTTTGCCAAATCCAGTACAAAATATTTTACAACCATCCCCATCCAAAAGAACCACAAGAATAAACAAGTAAAACATGTTAGTGAACAAGTATTTTCTCTTCCTTTTGACAGTTTTAGTGCCTGTAAAATTATTTTATACTACCAACTCTGATAACCTTTTTGGATCAAAGGAGAATGGATTATGGAAACAACCTCAGAGATGATAAAAATTACTCCAAGTCTCTGTCATAAAGTCAGCCATTTTGCAAAGATTCAGTCAAGTAGCTATAGTATATACTAAGAGGACAACATAGCAATCAGAAAGGACATTCCTGTTTTATTATGCAAGAAATGATGTAAACTGGAATTCACTGTAAAAGCTATAATTAATCAAAACAATGTGGTTTAGTTTTGTTCGAATTTTTTTTTCTTAATGTACCATGCAACCTAGATCTAAAAATTGCTCTACTTCTCTTATGTGAATAAGAGTGCATAGCAAGTTTCTCAAGACAGAAAATTATTCTTGAAGATTGAAAACTTAGCACTTTATAGTTAGGCTATGCGGATTCAGGCAACATGAAGATTATTCACTTTCTCCCAGACACACTGGGGAGTTCAGTGATGAAAGAGGAACATGTATCTATATAAACAAACACACTGGCTGTTGTGTAGAGGAGGTCTAAAATCCTAGCGTAACTCTCCAGCCTAATTAAGATGTTATCCTTGTCAGGAACATTATGTATCTGCATTTTTCATCCTTCAGCCTATTGTATTAAAAAAAAAAAAATTAAAAAGAAAGACAGAAAGAAAAACATGATAGAGGAATATTCAACAGTTAATACTCCCCCAGTACTCCCGCAGACTACATAGCACCTTTGGCAAAATGTCCTTGACACTGGAACAAGTTTGGAACTTTCTTTCATACAAATAGATCCCACACTTTTTTAACCCTTCTGTGGCTTGTGTCATAGTAGAGCCTCTGGCTCAAATCTTGTCTGTATTTTCCAGAGTTTCAGACGTGACAGATGTCAAGTTCATAATAAAAATAAAGCAAAGTATAGACAGCTTTAAAAAATCCTTTTCACTGACCTCTGTAGTGAGAGTGCTTGAATTGTTCAAATCTCACAAGTGACCTACAGATTTTTACTGCTGAAGAGCTGCCTCAACTGAGCTCTAAACTAGCCACTTGAACACAAAAATATTTTGTGCCATATTCCTAGAACAAATAATAGCTTGGTTCTTTCTGATGAAAAATCTTCAATTCAGGCAAATTATTATCTGTTGCTTGTCTTCTTTGAATTTTAGGAGAGAAATTCTATGCTAATTGAGAATAAATTCTTTTAAAGACAAGATGCCTTAAATGTGATATATGGAAACTTATTCATGTAAACTGGATGTTTATGGATTCTGATGTATTTTAATGCAATTCCAGAATCACAGAATGATAGGGGATGGAGAGAACCTCTGGAGATCATCTAGTCCAACCTCCCCACCAGTGTAGGTTCATCTAGAGCAAGTCACACAGGATTGTGTCCAGGTGGGTTTTGAAGTTCCATGGTCAGTGTAGTAATATGTGAGAATGAATTTCACACGTTATCTACTTATTGTTTGAAAATCACTTCTGTTTGTTTTAAAATGTGTTTCCATTTATTTTCAATTTAAATTTCCATGCTTTTTTTTTTTAATTTCAAGAATAGTAAATGTGATGAAAAAAAAAATCTTTTCTAAAACCAGTATTTTCATTCTTTGAGCTCTTCACAGATTTTTTCTCTCTCTTAGTTAATTCCTAATCTGAATAAACAAAATTTATAATTTCCATGGATCACTGAAAAGTTGTGCTTCACATGATTTTCCTAGTATGTCCTCAAAAATCCACATGCTCCTTCCTTTTTTTTCTTTTTTCAAAAAGGACAATAATAAATATTTGCCAAGTAGATGTAAGGACCTGCTGTTTGTTTATATAAGTGAATTAAAGTACACAGAAATATCAAGGCTTTTCCAATATTTCCCTAATCCTTAATATTTCTTCTTTTTGATCCTCCCCTACAAACCAGTATTGTGTGCTAAGAATTTGTACTGAACTCTCACAATGAACCTGATTTTTTTTTTTTTTTGCATTGTTACAGTGGTGAGAGTCAATACTTGGAAAGCAATAAGGAAATTACCTAAAAACATGATGAATGTTTGTTTTGTGTGACAGGCCAGAGTAAATAAACTAAAGTTTTCTTTGTTATCAGCTTTGATGAACATGTTCAAGTTGGTTGGTAGCCTTAAAGTAGTTGCTCAGCCCTACATTTTCAGAATTAGATGCTATAGGAAAACTGAGATTAATTAGTTTAAATTTGGCATATTATTGATATTTCAAAAGTGGACATAAAAAGTTAAAGTTAAAACTTTTATATCAGCATTAGATCTGAAGAAACTTTGGAAAAGATAATTTGTTTTCCATCATATAAAACAAAAGGGGGGATTTTTCTTCAAAACACTGTGTCATCAGGTTTTGGATGATAACAGTATAACCACATCTTGATGGCAAAGTTTGTAATAGAGAGCCAATAAACAGATTCCAAATAGTTTCATTATCTCTGCCTTCTTTACTAGACTGTTTCTCTTAATGTTTGTGCTTTCCACTCAGCAATAACTAGCACCATTTAATCTTATTTATATCAGAGCTAGTTAGGTTGAGATATGCTATAAACTATACATCTTACAGGGAAGAAAGACAATGTAAAATCTATTATAGTAAATAAGATATTTGAGGATTAAGTAGAGGGAATGACGAGTCAGAATTAGAGGGACTTTAAGCTTGGCTTTTTGATGATGATACTTGGTAAACTTTTATTAGCTTGAACACAGTTTAGTAGTTTCCCTTTTAATGTTAAGTTTGAGGACTAAATAAGAACGAAAACTATAAAGCTAGTCATCTCCAACAGCCAAAACTGAACACAACCTCTTCCTTAAAATGATGCAAAGTCTGATCTTTTTATGAGACTGACAAATAATTAAAATCTGTGAAATAATTGATCACAAATCCTTTATCCTTATAGCTTTCTCTCATTTTAACCACTATATTAGTCTAAGATTTATTCAAAGTATAGCAGAAAGATACTCCACGTTTCTCATTCCCTGGAACCTAAAAAGGTGTTTAAAACAATACCATGACTGAAGATGTTTTTAAGGGATGGGCCAGAGACAGTAAGGTAAAACAAAGTTATGAAATACCTAGTTGGTATTTTAGGATTCTTTGTCCAGCTATCACAATAAATCACTGTAAGAGTTAAAGAAGTTTTTTATGGATTACAGTATGTGTCAACAAATTTTAGGTAATAAATTTTAGAAATTAAGCTTATAGTCCGAGTGAGCCTGTAACCTTTCTTTGTAGTCAGTAGAGATATATGAGTGCATCCTAAGGGCAATTCATTTAGCTTTTTTTTCATATATATGTATACATATAGAATATTAAATCCACACTATACTTGCCTGATTTTCTCCCTTAAATATAGAATGAGTTTATGTTTGATTAGCCTCCCAAAAGTTATGCATCTAAGTGACATTAATTCTACCCATAGGCATATAGAGCCTCTATTTTCATCCAGCTAAACACATGAACCTCAAACAAGTTTAGTATTCATTGCAGAAATATTTGGAAGTGCCAATATAACAGTGCATTATGGTTTCCAAAGCCTTCATCCTTTCTTTGTGTAAGTGGAACTGAGGTCCTCATCTGTTTCAGAATCTGCCCCATGGTATCACCTGCACTTTATATTTTTATACTTCAGAATCTAATTACCAAAACTTCTAATTAACAGGGACACCGATAGATGATGATAAGTCTAAAGGTTCCTGCTGTATCCAGATGCTGTATGGAAACCCTGTATCTTTGCAGTTGCTTATCTTTATCCCCTGCCAAAAGTTTCAGCATTTCTCTTGAAAATAACATAACAGTTTTCTCCAGGTAGCTGTAGTTTAAAGGGTCAAACAGTATGTTATTTGCTGTAATTGCTGGGACTTAAGTCCTCATCTGTAAGCAAAATCAATACTCATTTTTATCTATTCCTCTTTCCAAAGGCCTCTTTATTTATAAGTGACAAAATTCAGACAGTAGGTTTAAAAGACCCAGAAACTCAAACTTAATTAAAACATCTGTTTATTGCCAAACATAACAAGCCATAAATTATATAGATGTTTCCGTTTATTTTGCATTACAAACATGTCACTTTGATCGATATCGATTTGGCTTCTCTTGTGTACTCAAATAGTCTTGAAAGTGACAGCTCACATTTTTTTCAGTACAACAGTAGGAAAGGTTGATGAATAATTGTCAGATATGATTGACTGGGGGGAGATTTTCAAAGCTACAGGTGCCCCGTCCCTAATAGCTATCAGTGAAATGTAGGTGCCTGGATCCCATTTGTGTCTTTGAAAGTCTCCTTCCTAGATGTATCAAAAGTCTTAGTCAAACTTAGTTATCTGAATTAGAAATATGCTTCCATACCTTTAAAAGGGTTTTATACAAAATTTGTGGAAAATAAAAAGGGACTGCATAGTAAAATTATGCTATAAATTCTGCTGGACATGTGGAAAACCTTGTAGGGAATTCCTTTTGGAATTCCAAAAAGGATGTAATAAGTTAGAGCTGGAAAATGATTTATGAGGAAAAGATTTAAATCATTCTAGAGAATAACTAATTTAAAGATGCTATTCACTTTGCTAACTTGGAATCAGAACTTAAGAAATTTGAATAAGCAAAATAAAAAGTAAGAAAGCATAACCATATCCTGAAAAGGAAAGCAGTAAATTTCAGTTCCTTCAGGATAATCTTACCAGTTTTTAGTAAGGGAGATATTTAAGGATATTATTCTGGAATAATATAACTTCCTTCTGTTGTGAGTGATGAGTAAATATTTTGTACTTCAAAGGGTGAAGCCATTTATAGCATATACTTGTAGAGTTACGCAGTACAACCTTTATCTAACCTGTTAAAGTGCAAGTGGGACTAGAATGGCCACTTCCAATTCCTAATTACCTGCTGGGTTTTTTTGTTGTTGGGTTTTTTTGTTTGTCTGTTTTGTTTTTTGTTGGTTTGGTTTGGTTTGGTTTGGTGGCTGGTTGGTTTGGATTTGTGTGTGTGTGTGTGTGTTTTGTTTGTCTGTCTGTTTGTTTGTTTGTGGGTTTTGGTTTTTTTTTTTAATTCAAGAGCTCTTCAATAAGTTGAGAAATCAAGTGGACACAGATGCCCCAAATATGACCTGGATGGATTGGTTTTCTGTTCCAAGACATCAAAGCAGTGTCTCTCTTTCCATGCATTTCCCCTTTATCCAATGGATTTTATGGGCAACATTTCTAAACATGGTTCAGATTTTTATTTATCATCCTATAGCTATAAATGGTTGCAAATATGAAAGCCCTTGGGTTTGTATAGATAGATTATCTTGACAAATGTTTTTTGCATGACTTATGTGGGTTTCATCCCACCTTATTATTTTTAGTACATGTAAAAATTTTTGATCAGGCTTCCTATTTGTTAAATGCTCCCTTTGGAGACTGCATAGCTGCTTTGGAAGACTCAAAGATTCAGTGTTAATCTGACAAATTAGTAATTGATGATGATCAAGAAATATAGGATTACTTCATAAATTATTACCTTGCTGACTGAATACAGTGAAAACAGCCTTCATTTAATTCCAAGAAGTTTGGTGTGAATTCACTGTGAATAGAAAAACAGAATGCAGTGAAGAAGTAATCCACTGGATGAGAATTATTTGAAAATTAATTGAATATGAGATTATGTCTGGATACTAAGAAAAAATAGATACCTTTACAAAACTTGGCCCATGTTGTTAAATAAGAAAAAATAGGGAAACACATTGCTTAACTTACAGATTAACTTTGTTAATTTTTAATCACATGCTGCTATTGAACTCTGTGGGCTAATGAAAAAAGAAGATGAGGTACTTTGACAAGGATTCCTCTATTTTAGACATTATTTTAATAACTTCTGAATGTATACTTCTTTCCTAGTTACAAAAGACTTTGCAAGTCATCTTCTTACATTAGATGTCATGAAATGTAACCCCTTAAAGAAGAAGAAGGAAAATGTACTATATATTTTAATGAACTATTAAAATTTTACTATCTAAACATTTTACAACACAATAAAATTTAATTGCTTAGGCTGCTGTCATTGATATTGTACTTAAAGACTAGTTACAGTAAAATAAAAAAAAAATCTTGCTTGTAGTACTGGTAACTGTAATGCTGCTTGAAAGCTTTTAGAATTCCCACTAGTTTACTTTTGGGTGGATCTTTCTTTCTTTCTTTCTTTCTTTCTTTCTTTCTTTCTTTCTTTCTTTCTTTCT
>JANHGN010020075.1:0-36798 GCA_024605025.1 Megaceryle maxima
TTACAAAACTGTAATGGGTTAGCCAGACATGAAGTACTCCTTGTTGTAGTCTAATGCTTATGGTAAATGAACAGAAATGATAGGCAGTTTTCTTAAAAAATAATGTATTTTTATTTTAATTTTTAAGGCAGGTTACAAAGTGTATATATAGAATTACATTGGGTGAGGGAAGAACAGATCAATCACAGTGTGCTTTCTAAGAAACACAAGCCAACAACCCCCTCCCCATAAAACACATAACTGTTGCACTGTTAATTACACGCAACACTAGTAACTAACTGATTTGGGAGGAGTTAGTTTTTATTTCTTGCCTATTTAAAATGCCATTTAACGTGCTCTGAAATTCAAGTGAAAGTAGAACTTAAGTTTTCTTACAAGTAGTGGAATTCTACAAAAGAAAAAAAATCAGTATTACACATATTGTTCATAACCCTCTATACAGTAGAGTTGAGCTTTTGTTTCAGAGGGTTCCACAACAAGTTTTACGCTGCCACTCGATTTCCAAACTTTAATCTTCGTTTTCATCATCCATCTGCTTGTTCCCATACGTTAGTTTTAGAATGTGCTAAATGAAGCTTAAACACAAGGTCTTTGTTACTAGAGGGCATGAGTCAAAGTCTTGACTCAATGAAGGTGTGTGAAATCCTTTCCAAGAAAGACTGACTAGAAAAGTTTCACTTGAATGAGCAGCTGCAGCTTATGGGTACTGAAGCTTGCAAGACAACGTAATTAGTTCCTCCTACCATTCCAGCTACTCAGAAATCTCTAGTGTGACTCCTCTGTTCACCAGACTTCAAGTTATTTTGGTGATGTGTCAACAAAAAAAAGTGTTTTTCCTAAAATGTTGGGAAAGTGATATAGGAAAAATAAGATTCCACACCAGGGTGGTAAGATTTCACCTTCTGCTGTGTTGATGAGCTGTGTTTATTGCCCCCAAAACCAAATCACTTATGAGTGAGAGAGAGTTTTCCTAGGGAAGGAAGAATCCCCAATGCTATTCTAATCACAAGTCATGACTTAAACTAGGCTTAATCTTACCTTTCTACCATTAGGCCTGGTTGAGAGAAGCATGGTGGTGCTCTGCAAAACCCTGCAAAATGCAGCAGCTGACTTAAAGTTGGAGGAACTTCCAGTGTGATTGGGTGATAACATTACAGCTAAATTCAATTAAAGACAGGCACAGGAACACACTGTAAATGTGGCTGGTGTTAGCAAGGCCTGTCAGCTGGGAGGCTGGATCTACCACTTTGGTCTATCCAGAAAGTATTTGCTGGAGAAGCTGGGGAGCTACAGCCTGCGTGCTGAATGCAGCCTCACCTGCTATGTGCTGCTGCTGTCTTTGGCCTGCTGGAGCTTGTGCAGTCTGTTTGGCTACTGCTGCTCATTCTGCAGGGCTAGGAGGGTGGCTTTTAAAAGAAGGTCCTTGAGCTGGGTTCTGTTCCCTGCTGCTGCTGAGCTGAGCAATGCCACCTTGAGTCACTTAATACAGTTTGTAATAATATTTTGGCCATATTTCTGTGTGAGGCCAAGTAAAGGTCTCAAACATGCAACACACTTTTGGTCTGAATGGTAAATGAATGACAAGTATTTCTAGAGCTGAGGTCTTGGGAATAGCTAGAAAAAAAAAAATCCATATGGAAGGTCTTTGTGTCTAGGAAGTGGCCAGTTGTGGTAAGCTTTGCTTTGGAGACAGGATGTATGTTAAGTGACATAGTGAAGACAGTGAAGGTGTACAGAAATTATTTTTCTGCTGTGGTATTGGAAACTCATTTGGAGGAGTATTTGTTATGTGAATTCCTGCAATTTCTCTTTTCAAAACAAATGGGAGTAGGGGCAGGCATTTGAACAGTACTTTGTTTTACTCTTCTAACCTCACCCTATTTCCTCCAGCAGTTGAAACAGAAGTGAAAACAGTAGCACCAGGTGCTGCACCAAACAATACTGCCCCCTCTTCTGGCTCGCCAACCTCTCCTACTGCTGAAGTTGCTGCCTCTCTGGATAAAGAAATGAGCAATCCCCATGCTATTCCACGGAGGCATGCCCCTATAGAACAGCTTGCCAGGCAAGGGTCTTTCAGGGGCTTCCCTGCTCTTAGCCAAAAGATGTCTCCTTTTAAACGCCAGTTGTCTTTGCGAATAAATGAGCTGCCTTCAACAGTGCAAAGGAAGACCGATTTCCCCATGAAAAACTCAGGTAAAACCAAATGGTTCCAGTGAAACATTACTT
Organism: Megaceryle maxima; assembly: GCA_024605025.1. Lineage (NCBI taxonomy): Eukaryota > Metazoa > Chordata > Aves > Coraciiformes > Cerylidae > Megaceryle > Megaceryle maxima. Next base: position 2,227 of record JANHGN010020075.1, read on the forward strand.
TAAACTGTCTCTTTCTCCTTTCCTTCTCTGTGGCTTCAAACAACTCCCTGTTTTCTAGTAAATCCTTCTTCCTGCCTCATGTGGCTCATTTCTCATGAACAAACATTACCAACTCAGAAAACTTCTGCTTTGGGAATGGGCAAGAATTTCAAATGCACTGTTCATGTGCAGAAGACAATCAGTTCTAACCACTCTCTGAAGTATTGGAGCACAGCTTGAAGTGCTCCAGGAATGGGTGTTGGTGAATTAGTAGATGCTGGCTCTTCCCTCTTGAGTCATTGAACCAGTTCCTCCACTTAAAGATGCCGGGGCATCTTGAGAGAAATCCCTTCAAGACCTTAACCACTTGTCCTGGGACCATGTGATGCTTTTCTGCAGTCTGTCCTTCTGCCTGTCTGAATTCTTTTTTTTTTTTTTGAGAGCAACAGCTTTCCACCTTGCATTAAAAGAAACTTTACTCCTTAAGTGATATTACTAGATGTGTCGGTAAGGTGTGGTGCAGTTTTCACATGATGGTAGTGGGGTTTTAGGGAGTCATCCCAACATAGACACCCAAGGTGCTCAGTACCTTGCATACTGTCCTTGAATCTCCTTAGATAGGTTATCCTGCAGGCCAGCTCTACTCTCAGTTGACAATGAAGCAAATTTTAGGGTTCTAAGCTTTTAAGTAAAAATTACTGTGGCCAAGACAAAACTCTGAAAAAGACCTAGTCTGACTTCTCTTGTAACACTTACTTGGTGACCTGTGCTTTAAGACCAGCACTGAGTTTATCAGTTTTACAATAATCATGCACTGTTCACTAGTGATACTCACTGAGCACACTACAATCGGAGTTTTTAACGATCCGGAAGATTTCTGATGCATGTTCCCATGGGTGTCACTGCTGCTTACTGTCACACCATATGCACTGTATTGGAATATCCCTCAAAGAACCCATTTTTGGGCATGCCTCCCTCTGAATTTTAGATATGATGCATGTTATGGCCAGACACCTCATGCTTTTTATACTATTTGTACTTCATTATGCCTGTTATTCTGCTTAATTATGTCAGTTCTGTGCAGTGAAGGACTGATGATCAGTACTTTTGAAAAGCAGTGCAATTAGTAATAATGAGAACATGTGGTAAGTTGGCAGCTTTACTCCAGATGTTACTTTATCCACATTATGCTGATACTTGGTTTAAAACTGTGTGTCCATTTTATTTGAACATTCAGCTTTTGCTTTTCATAATTCTGCCACAGGAGCCAGGGATTTCAGCTGCTGCTGAACTGGAGCAGTCAACATTCTAACTCTAGACTTAACTTGCCACTGTGCATTGCTGTCAGCACATTTAAACTTCATCTAGATACTGTGGAAGGGTGTTGTTGGAACACTTAAATCTATCATGAGTATTTTCATTTCACAGAATGCCAAATCTTGCTGCCAAATCCTCGATATATATTTAGCACTTTAATACTGAAAGATTTGGATCTCTACTAAAGCTACAGCAAACCTTTTTATTTTTTTTGAAATGAGCATCCTCTTGCATTAGCATAGAGAAACAGCAATAACTGACTTTAATTCTGGAATGCTGATCTCCTTACCCTCTTGACTTAGTCACAGAAGGCACTAATGTGCTGTTCTATTTCAGGTCAGGTCTTCCAACACTAATATAAAAAAAAAAAAATCCGTCATGCAAACCAATAGCGTCAACTTCTAGGCCATAAGGAAACTCATTATTTCACACTGGTATCTCTAAGTTGTTTCTGTATCCTTCAAACTTCCAATTTTAATGAGTTTTTGTTATATTTTAGTCCCTGAGGTGGAGGGGGAAACGGACAGCATTAGTGCCCTGTGCTCTCAGATCACCAGTGCTTTCAGCACACCATCAGAAGACCCTTTCTCTTCAGCCCCCATGACAAAACCAGTGACGGTAGTTGCACCACAGTCTCCTGCTCTTCAAGGTTTGTGAATTTTTGTGTGCTGTGGTCCTGACGAATGAGGCTTGAATGCATAAAAAGTTGCTTTCTGGTAACACACGGTCTTAATTTCTTGTGCAAGTCCTGTTATCAGTATTTTGGGGGAATGGATCCTGCTTTATCCATCTTGTCTGTTTAGTTTTTCTGTGGTTTTGTTTTTAACAAAAAGTTTGTGCAGCTACCACACGATAGTTACTTGTAAAAATGACTGGCTTTGAGATAATGCCTATTTTAACATTCTGCCTCCTGAACTGCAACAATCTTACCAACTTTGTGTCACAGGAACCGAAGCCCACAAGGGAAAAGATTTTTGTGCCACCGCATGATTACTGTTTTTTCACAGAAACTCCTTAGATATGTTGTGGAGAGATGCCAGCTGTAGAACTCATAGCAGCCTCTATTCTTCATTTCACTGAGATGCTTTATACAAGTTGTGTGAAAAAAAGAACCTCTCCTTGTTAAATGTCATTATTGTTACTTTGCATCTAAAATCTGTTCTTTTGAATCTAAAACTAATTGTACAGTAACTGCTGGTGAGCCATCTCTTTTCTCTATAAAAACAACAAATATAACTTTAGTGGGTCATCAGCACTCAAGGTCTCATCAAATACGTACAAATCCACCATCCCACAATTCTGTTAACAAGCATTGGCTTGGTGAACTGGAGTTTATGAGCTTTATCAACTGCCAGTCCCGTTTGGCTAATTTACACAAACTGCTGTCATGTGGAAGCGTCTAAAATTGTTGTATGTTGATAGATATGACATGGCTCACTAATATTCCAGTCATGTGCATGCCTTGCATGAATTAATTGCACTGATGTTGTCTGCTCCAATTTTAGTTAATGGCACTGGCTCTGCCTTCTGTGTGCTTGCTGCTAAACCATCCCAAGCCGCTGTAGTGTCCACAGCTATGCCAGTTCGTGAAACCAATCCTTGGGCTCATGCTCCTGCTGCTAATACTGGAGCTGCAGCCGTGGTCACTGGTAAGATTGGAAGTAGATCCGGTGCACTGCTAGGAGAACGTGGATACATAATTGAGCCCTTGAGACAACTGTCAATGGCACTTAATGGCAGGTGGAAGGAACCGTAACAAAAGCTGGAAGTAGTAGCCTTTTGCACGAGTGGATAGAGGGAAGTGATGAACTTGCTGGTTCTGGGTCTATAAGCTGGACTGATTCTTATTTTGGCAGCATCTTAGAAAATCCAGTGCTTAAAAAGGAAGTAATGAAATAGCTTGTGTTTGGGGATGAAGAGGAAAGAATCTGTGTACCCAAAATAATTTTAGTGCATTCTTTCTGCTAACGTACATAAGGAGAGATTAAATTGATGGCTTAAAGGCGGTAAGGTTCATTTCTTCTAATAATAAGTTTAATAAGTTTATTAATAATAAGTTTAGTCTGTCCCTCCAGCCCTTGCCTGTAGTGATATACAATGTAAGGTGGTACTGCAGATGGCTGTCACCCATCTGGACCTGTGCTTAGAAGGCTACAGTCAAACTAATGTCACTTCCTGGTGTAAGCCCAACTCAAAAAAGAAAAACTTGGCTAGTGAAACAATAGGTTCTACCTGGCCTTGTAAGAGTACCAGACCCATTTCAGTGAGTCTTGCCCCATGAGAAAGTCCCTAAGCTCTGCCTCCAACAGTTCCCTCAGTAAACACAACAGCAAACTGATGTTTAAATAGCATTTAACCTAGATCAGGCCAACTGAAGACTATCCTAGCAGTAACAGTTTTCCACTTCTCCAAAACTCTCAGAGTCATCTCTAGCATTTCTGGTTGATTTTTTTTTTCATTGCATTGGAAATCTGTCAAGGCCTTATGGGAAAGAAAGGGAATTTGAAACTGTAGGGAGAAGGAAAAACAGAATGCAGCTGGGGGGATATACTTTTGAAACTGTGGGAGGAATGGAAATGATTCTTTTAAATTATTACTATTTTTTTTAATCACTGAAGATAAACGAGTTAAAATCAGAGCTGGTTTTATAGAAGAAAAGTCTTAACATGCTAGACTTGAACATTGTAAAAGAGTCTGAGATATTAATAGCCTGAGTTACATGTGAAAAGAGTAAAGGAAGAGTGAGTGGAGGTGAAAGAAGAATATAAAGGAGTCATAGTAAGTACAGATTACATATCATCTAGTCATTTGGTTGTGCTGCCTTCAGTGTTCACACATAGCATACAGAGTACTCACACCTTGGTGCGTGTGGGACAGAAAAGTGAATGTTGTCTCGAAGTCCCAGTACCACTACGTTACTGTCCTTTGGAGGGTAAAGCCTTAATGTAGGAAACAGAGCAAATAAGTCTGTAAAACAGTTTCTTACAGCTTTGTGTTCTAATAGCACAACAGTCCTGAGCTGTGCATTCAGAAACTGATCCTTCCCAGTTAGTGGAATTAGTGGTTATGGACTAGATCATTGCCACCATTATGAGAGGAGACAGCAGCTCTCCTCATCACCTAAAATCTCATGTCTACTATGAAGAGAAATAAATCTGCATTTTAGTGAAGCAGCTCTTCTCTGCCCCTTCTTGACCAGCATCTTCCCATAACAGAGCAGTGTAGTGGATGCACAGAGATGCTTCCAGTGTTCAGTCATGGAGGGAGGAGGCCTGTCTGTTCTTGTGTATGTCCTCCAGCCTTTCTAACTGATAAAAGGATGAGGAGTGGAAACATTAGTGACCTCCCCCTGCTTTCCTTCCCAGGCACCGAATGGAGTGGCACCTCCTCAGGTGCAGCCTCACCAAGTCTCTTCCAAGGAAATCACAGACGTACTCCCTCAGAGGCAGACCGCTGGTTGGAAGAGGTCTCAAAGACTGTCAGAGCCCAACAGCAGCCAGCCCCAGCCCCACAGCCACTACTACAGCCTCCCCCAGCAACTTCCCAGTCAGCGCCAGCCTTCCCAGTCAGCACCTTCATTGCGCCTCAGCCTGTGCCGGTGGGTGTGGTACCACCCATGCAGCCAGGATTTATTCCAGCTCAGCCCTATGCTGTAGCAAATGGCATGACCTATGCAGCCCCAAGTGTACCTGTGGTTGGAATCACACCTTCCCAGATGGTAGCCAACGTCTTTGGTACTGCAAGCCACACTCCAGCAGCCCATCCGCATCAGTCACCCAGTCTCGTCAAACAGCAGACACTCCCTCAGTATGAAAGCAACAGTGCCACGTCCAGCCCTTTCTTCAACCCACCTGCGCAGCACAACGGCTCTGCAGCTTTCAACGGAGTTGATGGCGGGGGCAAATGGGCTGCAGAGGACAAACATTCACAGCATCCTGCTGCTGCTCCACAGGTAGACCCGTTTGAAGCACAGTGGGCAGCACTGGAGAGCAAGGCAAAGCAGCGTACTAATCCCTCTCCAACTAACCCCTTCTCGAGTGATTTACAGAAGACATTTGAGATTGAACTTTAAGCAGTCCTATGGGAGGGTGGGGTGGATAAATTGTACACTAAGGGAGCAGAAGGGACTATTTCTCATTGGTTTGCTTTGATAATCCCAAAGGTCCCTTCAAAAAAAAAAAAAAAAAAAAAAAAAAAAAAAAAAAAAAGGGGGTTAGAAAGAGGGAGCAGTTATGGGTTATGGTGAGGAGATAAACATACAGAGAATTTAATGTGCAGTTCTTAGAAGGAATCCTGGAGCCAACCCAATCTGCAGTCCCTCCTCACTTGGAAAGCTGGAAGTCAAACAGAGCAAAGAAAGGCACCCAGTCCCAAAGCCTATTCTGCAGAAACAGCAATTATCTCACAGAAAGGAAGGCAGATGTTCTACTTGTGTCCTTCTGATGCCCGCGAGTCCTGGATGTTCCCCCTCAGGGAAAAAGGTGGGATGGGATGGGGGGGGTGGATATGGGTGGGAGATTGTCATCCTGGCAAAAGCTAGGCTTGTGGAAAAAGTTGAGCTTCCATTTTGAGTAACAAAGTGAATATTATATGTAAAGAATAAAGTAAAGCCAAAATCTTTATTTTTATGCATTTAGAATATTTTAAATAGTTGGATATTAAAAGCTGTATGAGTTGTAAGTAATCTTGCCAAAGGTTAAAAAAAAGGGGGTTGGATGTAAGAAATTGTACATAAGATTGATTTATCTCTGATTCTTATTGTAAGTAATATTGGGGGGGTGGAAAAAGGGGCTCTAGCTTGTTCTTGTATCTGTTCATTGTAAGTAGCATATTGCAACAACAATCACAACCAATAAGTCATTATATTGTAGTTTTAAATAAAGAAAATTAAAGAACAGTATTGTCATGGTTTGGAAACCATGGGGAAAATTTACTGGTTTTTATGGGAATCAAGCTACATATTATATATAGTATGTTGGTTTGTTTTTTTGGGTTTTGTTTTTTTTTCTTCCTTTCATGTATTGCTGCAGTTTCTTTGTCTTAATCTATTGGTTCTAACACTACTGTGACAACTTACTGTAATCATATCTACATCCTGGGGCTACCTGGGAAACCATTTTATGTTGGTCTGTCACTAGATGATAGAGATTTTTAACTTTGGTTTGTTTGTTGTTTTATTTCCCCCCCCCCCACTGATTTGTGAAACCTTGTGGTTAAGGCTGCAGCTGGTCCAGGTTCTGCCTCTGGTGACTTGTGAAAACCATCTCATTTTAACTTTACTTTTAAACTTTGGCCTTACAAGCAAATGTAAGTTATATATATTTGTACTGATGATTTATAATCTGCTTTAACAGAAATAAATGTTGGTGGTAGAATTGCTATCTCTGAAAACTTTATTTCCCACCCCTCCATTCAGTTTTCAGCATTGGCCCTTCTGGGTATTGTCCATGTTATTAGGCAACTGTAGATGAGCCCTGCTTGCCAACCACAAAGCTTAGTAACGGTACCTTAACGCTTCATTTTGTACACCATGATGGGTTACCTTCAACTTCAAGACTGAATTTGCAAATACCCTTGTGACCTGTAACTATTTAAAGCTCTAAAATACAAGGCTTTACTGAAAACATCAGATTCTGGGTTTTCTAACACTACATATTTATGTAGAGATTTCCACATGGAAAAAAGGAAATTGCATTTCATTTTTCTTTCCTCTACTGGTAAAAGGTGTGAAGATCCTAAGACCTGTATGAGAAGGCTGTATTTTTGCTTCTTTCCTGTTCTTCCAGTGAGCTCATTTCTACTGTGTTGGTTGGACTAGTTCTCACTGCATTCTTATGTGCACCAGGTTGGTTTAGACACAAGGAAGAGTCAGACTTTGTAACCTGAAGAGGAAGAAATTCTCCCTTTGTTTGGCACCAGCATGTGAGCTCACCATCAGTTTCCATTGCCAGGTGAGTAGAGTGAGTCTCACAGAAAAATGGGATGTTTTTCTTTACTGCTTATTACCCATTTTCAGTACAATATGAATAGTAATGACCTGCACTCCCAATGTTTTTGAATTAGTATCAATGCTTTTTTTTTTTTCCAGCTTTCAAAAAAGTAAGCAAATCTTTTTAGACATTTGTAATAGGAAAGGAAGCATGTATAGCTTATGCTGTTAGTTCCATACTGTCACAGCTGAAAATAGGCCAGTATAGCTACACCCTTCCCCTGCCTTGGAGGTAACGGTAAAGGTGATATGACCTTCCTACAATCTGTTGTAGGACTCTTGAATTAATGATTATGGTGATGATGTGCATTTAAAGCAGTGACTGCACCTTCAGCATTAAAAATCCTGCCCATCAGGATACAGTTGGTTATCACAACCTTCATGAGTCTTGAGAAAGTGCTCCCTGTCCACATCTTGCCTAACCAGACAGCTTCAATGAAAGCTGACTACACAGAATATTTAAATAGTCTAAAACTAGAGCCTCTGACATAAGAGAAAGGGATAATATCAGACTGACTCCTTATTCTGGGACAGAATGGTCTGATACAAGCACAACTCGCTCCTAACTGCTCTTGAGCAGGTTCACAGAAAAAGAGAGCGAGAGAGAAAGGGACAGAGATGAGAAAGAGGAAGGGGGACAGAGGGACAGGATAAAAGGAGAGAAAGAAAGAGCAGCAGAAGAAAAATATGGAGTGCTGGGGGGAGGAGAGGGGCAGAGAGAGACACCAGAAGGCACTGAGACACACATTGAGAAAGCCAATCCTTCACCCCCAACAAAAACATCAACACCACACACCAGGCTACTAGTTTATAGCCCCATCTATGCAAGTAAGAAATAGGTGATGGTGCTAATTAAAATGATTAACCTATCCAAGTCTCAGCAGGGAGCTTGGAATGAGGAAGGGGGGACCTGTTAGGGCTTATGAGAGAGTAAAACAATACTGTGGAAACTGTAAAAAGATGCTTTTGCTCAGAAATAATTCCATTTTGAGATACTGAATGCACCCAAGGGCCTTTCCTGGTTTAACAAACCATGATATAATCTCACCTCCACACCCTTCAATACCCAAGACTTTCTCTTTCAGACCTTCACATACGTCCTAGCTACCACTCACTGTTAGCCTTGAAGCTAAAGTTACGCTTTTCAGCTCTAGCCGCCCTGCATCTGGAAGGCCTCACTTGTTAGCCCATAGCAGCAGGAAAGAGCCCAGGCCACATGCAAAGCCAGGCTTTCCTGGACATAACGGAGACTACAGTAGTAGGGGAGGTATATTTTAGCACAAAGGGCCCTACATGTATGTATTCATCTCTCCAAGCTGCAACTCACTAATTTTATATGCATCAAGCTGTTTCTCATGGCCAGATTCCTTTGCATTTAGATGGACGGTGCTCCCCAGGATTACAAATGTTCATCGATCATTAGTGCTTTGGTTAGAATGCTTCAGGCCCATCTTCAAATACTTCAGAGACTTTTTTTTTTTTTTTTTTTTTTAAAAAAGAGTGCTTGCCTTGCTTCTGTGAAGAACTGGTCTCTGCCTCTTTCATGCTGGTTATCTACTTTCTCTAAAGTCACAGCAGCCTCACAGTTCAAATATCATCTTGTTCTTTGAGTGACAGCAGCTACCCTTAAGTGAAGAGATGGATTAGCTACAGCAAGGCATATAGGGCAAGAGGAAAAAGGAGTTTGCAATAAACTTGAGGGTGGTAGGTCTTCCACCTTTGAACAGTTACACCCACTAGTACACTCTGCTCAATCCACCCTCTTGAGCTTTTCATAAGGGCAAAGCTCCCAGAACAGTTTCATGCAGCAGAAGGACAGAGCTCAGACTTCCAGTCTCGTAACCGGTCACCTGTACTTTCCTGTGGCCAGGGAGGTAGGTGTCTGTCACCCGTGGTGACGAGAAGGGCTGGCCTGGGGTCGGGAGCGAGCGCAGCTAGCACAGCAGAAGCTCGAGTAGTATTCGTTACCGCAGAGCTGGGCCTGCAGGATCAGGTCACAGTTGGCAAGGTGTGGCTGGTCCACGCACTCTCTGCTCAGGTCCACAACGTGATTCGCAGTAGCTGCAGCCAAGCAGAAGTTGAAGCAGCTGTAACTGCTCTGCCAGGACTTAGCCACAGGTGTCATTTCCCTGCCCAACAGACACAGCAAGTCCCTGCTTTCCACACTGCGGGTTCTAAGGGGATTGTTTTAAATTTAGTACCACATCAAGTGTGAGAAGAAACTGACCCCTCTGGTGAGATACAGGAGGAAAATGCAGTGTCTGGGGCTGACCTCCTGAGGAGAAACCACTCTACACCCTGTATAAAGCTATCTGGATGGTGTCCCAAGTCTAAATACAAATCTTGCAGCCAACTATCGGGTCAACCAACATTTTGTCCTCAGGAAGTTAATCAGGGTCCCAGCACCCTGAAGGCTGGGGGGGAGTGGGGTGTCCACTATCCTGCTTTCCTGCCTCAGGGAAAGGAGGGCTCCTCAGGGAGCACAACCCCGAGGCTCCTGCTGCTCCCCAAAGCCTGAGGTCAGTGGTGGATGGGCACATGAAATGAGCAGACTTATAAAGGCAGCTGAGAGGCAGGTGCTGTGCTGGGAGAAGCAGGAAAGCCAGGTTGTACTCACTGGTAGCCCTGCTCCTCAGCACTTTCACTTCTGTGCTGGCACTGACAGAGTTACTGCTGCTGTAGGCACTGCATGTGTAGGAACCTTCATCAGCCTCTTGAACGTTGCTTATGATGAGGCTTCCATCCTGGGACAGGTGGATGTGGTGGCCATCTCCCCGCATGGGTACTCCGTTCCTGTGGCAGAAAACATTCTGTATCACTACTCACAGCCATGGGGGCTAAAGGAGCTCTCTGCACTCTTTGGGAACTGATGCTCTGTGAAAAGGGTAATGTTTACAAATCCAGCAGGAAGGAAGAAGAAATCATCTTTAGCCACAATCTAGCTCTAGAATTGGGTAGTAACGTGAGCCTAAGCAAGGGCTTCCCTCAGCCCACTGGTCTGCAGGGGAGGTAGCTAAGTTGTGTGCTCTGTATAAAGATATTGCCCTTTCTGCTTTTACACATTTTTGAGGTTTGAGGAACTAAGAGAAAATCCAGGGTGTCCTTCCCTCTCTCCAGGTTGTGGTCTGGCAACGCTTGTTTGTCTGGCATTGATAGCAGCACATACTGCTTGAGGAACATATGGGGGAGTGAGCAATGTGCCCTCTTTCCTCTCCATTAAAAGTTCATTTTCAAAAAAACAAAGTTTAAAATACCAGCAAGATTGTGTCTGTTCTGTTCCTCCTGGAATACTCTGTCCCCACAGGAAAACGGCCTGAATTACAAATTACCAAAGAAAAGAAATTTGTCTCGCTGAAAAGGGTTTCATTCAGAGTCCGAAACTTGCATCACTTTGTTAACTCAAATATCACTGGTATGGAAGAAAAGCTCTCTTTGTGAGGCGGCCTGCTTCAGTCCTACCCCTTGGACCAGAAAGATTTAAACAATTACTAATCCATCTCTCTGGATCCTTTCCAAGAAGGCTCCAAGACAGAACTGATTATTTTCAAATAGGGGAACTGGGAACCCCCCCCAAAAAACTTCCCTAAATTCAGAGTTCCCCTGTAAAGCATCAAGAGAAGAGGACTCAGCTTTTCCTTTACTATAACACTTCAAAACCCTCTCTGCTCCCACTTGACAGCCAAGAGAGAGAACTCTTGCATAAGAAAGCTGTGATAAGAGTCACTGTTATTGTAGGGCCTAAAACATTTGCTAGGTTTAGGCAGGGAGAGTTTTATAAGGACCAACCACAGGAATATTCCCCGATGACTCATTTTAGGTTTTGCTATTATAATGTCACTAGTTTTCTAGCATGGAGCGCTTCTGAACTCCATGAAATCTTAGCTTAACATCTGCCTTCCTCCTCATTTGGCTGCAACATAAACTTGGTGACCCCCATATTGCACAGAGATCTTGCCCAGGAGTTCTGGGTAATAGCCAAGTTGTTGAGGAAAGGGTAGGTGATGCTAACTGGGGCTGACAACTGTGGGTCTTTCCCTTACCTGACAGGAGCCTGCATTATTATTTGGAGGGTAAGTGCTGCAGTTTGGGAAGAGAAGGAAAGGGAAGTTCTGTCTCATTTTTGCTCACCTTGACCACCTTATATTCACGTTGTTGCTGGTCACCATACAGTGAAGCTGAGCAGTCCCTCCCTCAGGCACTGTAATGCTTGGCAGAAGACCGGTGATCCTCAGCTCTCCTAGACCAGAATGGAAATTGTTAGCAGGAAGACATGGCATGCTGCTCCTGGTAGTAGGAGCATTCCCTCAGGGGAAAAGTCTGCCTTATGTTATGATTATGAGCCCCTAGGCCTTGGAACAGCATATCTGGAGCCATGATATTGCTATTGCTATGGGGAATGTAGATTTCCTAAGGGCTTTGGCCCAAGCAAGGGCAAGTAGCAGAGGCCTCAAAGAGCTTCTTCCTCCAGCTGGATGTAAGTACATCGCATGCGCAGAACTGTCTCCTTAATTCCTCTTGCTCCTATACTCATTCCACACCAGTGTCCCAGAAATGAGGCCCTGGGAGTCACTTTTACTGTGCTATTTAGTCCCTCCTCTTAACTGCCTGGAACACCACGATCTACTAGACACACACATGTTATCACTGGATAAAACAGTTGCTCTTTCCTTGCCTTCAAGCTGCCTGTTAAGTATCACATGCAAAGCCAAGAGGCATGGCCAGACAAAATCCCATGCTACCCAGCCCTCCCTGTTTCCCACTTGTGTGCACACAGGTCAGACACACCTCCACCCATCCAGTACCTAAAGGTCGTAACAGGACCTGGCGCTGGTCCTGGTCACGTCCATTTGAGGCAATGCAGGTGAAGAAGCCGACATCTTCAGCACTGACCCGGCTGATCACCAGGGCCCCATCTGACTGCTGCCTGTGTCTGAGGAACAAAACAAGAAAGCCCCTCAGCCTCTGCTTGGGTCGGGATGGGATTCCAGCCACCAGAACTGAAGCCGAGCCTTGTGCACAACTTCATAGTAACACTGCGCAAAGGCTTAGCAGCAGTTCAGTTCAATCTGTAACGCAACCCCTCGTCCTCAAACCCCAGCAACAGTGCTTCAGACTGCAAAAAAGCTCACTGCTAGAACAGGTTTCTGGGAGCAGAGGAGAGCTGCAGAGGAACAGCACAAGTAGCTGTGGAAGTTCACTGCAGGCACCCTGTTCTCTCTTTTTGCCGTGAACCTCTGCCTTGGCTCACAGTCCTGCTGCTTTTTAGTAAATTTGCTTGCCAGGTGTCCTCTTTATGCTAATCTTGTAGAAGAACAAATTCCAGCTTTGACTCACTTGTAGACCCTGAGCTGTTCACTTGAAGGTTCAATGTTCAGACTTTGATTTCTGAGTGACGCCCAGCCATTCAAGCAGATGGGCCCTAGCTGCACAGCCAGCAGCTCCATTCTTTCAGGCAGGAGACAGGGGAAGGCAAGGCAAGACAAGGTGGGTGCTCTCCTCCATATGAACAAGCCTGTGGGTATGCTGGGACCACCTGGGATCTCACCTGGGAGAGGAGAGGGGCCGCCCATCTTTTTGCCACTCAACAGTGAGAGATGGCGATGCTTCCACCGTGCAGGGCAATCTGACTCTCTCCCCAACGTTGGCCTCCACTACCGAGGGCTCGCTCTTATCCATTCTCAATCTGCAAAGTCCACAAGCACAGCAAAAGATGTAGAAAGTTCCTAATTCAGCATTTGTCCTTCAGCACCAGGCTTTTTTAATCACAAACTTTATTTTTGTCCTGCAAAGGGCGGAATCTGCACTCCCACCAGAGCTCTGGTATTTGTCATTACCAACATTCACTCACAACTTTCAGAAAAGAGCAGCCTCCATCAAATCCTGCTCCAGGTCAGCACAGCTTGGTGCTGCACTCCTGCCAGCCAGCTTAACCCTTTAGGGGCAGCAGTCCTGCTGCTTATAGCATCCCTCTGGATAACAGCCCAGGAAGTGTTAACACCACGAGCACACAGCAAAAGGTATGAAATCCCAAACAGGGCACCAAGCAAGCTTCCCCCAAGGGTGGCACACAAAAATGAGCAGATATTTTTGGGGGCATTGTAACGAGTCCATTGCAATCCCCTGACTGCACGCAAGGCCCAGGAACTGGCCAGCCACTTCATGCAGCAGGAAAGCTAAGGTCAGGCTCTCACAGCACCCATCTCCTCATGCTTTTTGCGCTCTCATAAATACAGCTAAACACCATTCAGAAGGGAGGTAAACCATGATGTTCCTAGAGTCAAATAAAACATCATCTCCCCCACCCCCACTCTCTGACCTGAATTCTTGATCTCAAAAAGCAAAACCAAAGAGCCTTAATTCAATGCTCTTAATTCAATGAATCACTTCTTTCTGCTTTTAGGCAGAAGCAGCTAGGGAGGTTGCTGGGGAGGTCAGCAAACTGGCTGGGTTTTAGGCTGTAAACTCAAAAGAAAGGAGGGATCAGATCATGGTCCCATTTAATCCGAAGCCCAAACATGCTGCATTTAGGGCAAAAATAATTTGTACCCTTTTATTTCTGTGCACCAAAAAAACCATGCAAAAAGCTACAAAATACGCCACCCAGTATGCAAGGAGACAGTTTTGAGTCAAACCAGTTTGTTCACAAAATATTAAAATTAAATACATGGGGGCTAAAGTAACCGATGTTTTGTTGGTTGGTTTGGTTTTTTTATATATATACCCATATATCTATTTTGAGCTAGTTAAACAGTTCCTATTTACTTTGTTTTTTCTCTAGAATAAGTTTCTCTTTCTGCCTACAGTAACTTGAACAGCTAAAGATGCTGCCCCTGGTATTTCTACTTGTGCTTGAAGCCAGGTCCTTTGCTGTCAGCCTCCCTGTGCATCCTTGCTCAGAGTATGCTGTTTTCAAGAGACCCTTGTGGAGGACAGAAGACAGCTTGCGACTGGCATCTTCTCCTGTCCCTGTTGTCAGCCATTCAGTACTGCTTGCTTCCCAACCGTGCCCCAGAACAGCTGACCCAGGACCTTTCCAATCTTCAGCTTTTGTACATGAAGAGATGCCATATGGTTCATCAGCTGGACATGGTGGACAAACTGTTGCTGTATGTGAACTTACCTGTATGTGAATTGCTGATGCACCGAGGAACTGGCTGCCTGTACAACCTTCCTGCTTCTGGATAGTTCTCCATGCTGCTGATTTTCCTTGTGAAGGACCCGACCTCTATCACCCTCTGCCAGAACAGCACCCTGGTACTCTATTCAAAATAAAATGCCATATGTGAATAAAAGAACACTTCTTGCTGTGACCTCTTGCGTAGGGTTTCTATGAGCTCGGGAGAGCTTGCTGAAGTGGAGCCAAAGAGCCCTTCAGCCATCTGTTTTCTGGCTGACTAGTGCAGTAAGCCTGCGCTGTCTACTAATGAGAGTCACAGACCTGCAGGCAAGCAATTTTAGACTCCTTTCTCTCCTCTGTCAGTGAGCATGTTGCAGCATCCCTTAGGCCACAATGCCTTCTGCCCCATGTGCCTCTGCTGTGACAAAGTGCACTTCAGAGATTGAAGGCTACAGGGTGCCTTGCTGGCCCATCTTTTGAGACTATATTTAATTCTTTTTTTCTTTATGTTTCTTGAATAAGGCACATTTTTTCAGAACAGGGAACTGTTTGTTAGCCAGCAGGACTTGTTGGGGCAAAACACAAAACATAAATGCACCAGCACGGACAGCTCTGGCAGACTGGTCACATTACAGTGTGAGGTGGAGAATGCAGGAAACTGCAGAAAACTCCTCTCCTGGAGTTTCTTTTTCTGGAATCAGAAAGCAGCTGATGGCCATCAGGGAGGAAGACATGCTCACTGTGCTGGAAGTGGAGCAGGTTACAGGTAAGCCACAACTCCATTTATATGGTGGCTCTGCAGGGGAGGAAGTGCTTTAGGGCTGAGGCTTTATCACAAGGCAATACCAGAAGTTCTGCTGCCTCCAGACTCCCTCTTGGCACCCCTACAGTGGAGGAGACCAATTACTTTGACTAGGTCTTAGGACACCATTGCCATGGAGTGAAGGGAACACTGCTAGCACAGTGTGGCAGCAGAGGAAGTTTTCTCCTGCAGCTGGAGTTACTGTTCCTGTTGCCAGCAACTGTTAACAAGGAGCCCTGGGCTACCTCTTTGGTGTTAAGTGGAAGATAAGTCACCTATGATCTGTAACTGAATCTGTCGGCTCTCTGTCCTCCCGTCAGAAATGAGGCACGTGTAAGTCCCTGCATCCTCCGGGTTGACGTGGCTGATCACTAAGGAGCTGTCAGACTGGTAGGTGTGCCTGCAACAGAAGCAAGGATTAGCTGCCTCTGCCTGGCCACAGAGAGCAACTGGCCAAGGCAGAGCGGCCCATCGTGCTGATGTTACATAAACCATCACTGTGTAGTGCCCTGCCCAGCTTAGAAAAAAACAAAACCCCGTTGACCACATAGAGGTCACAGACGGGGGAAATAACTGTGGCAGAAAGGAGATCAGGAACAGAGAGGAAACTGAGATGGGAAAACAGGGAACAGCTTTCAGCAACCTTTTCTATGAGGAGGCAAACTGCCCTTCCAGGCGGGAGATTGAGGCCCAGCAGTCATTTGTGAACAGAAAAGCATAACTGGGCTTTTCTTAACTGTGATTTTCATAATACAAAGTGACTGTCTGCCTCCAAACCTGCTAGAAACAGACTTCCCAGGAAAAACAGGCTTTAAAAAGTCATTCAAAAAAAATAAATATCTGAGTGCCAGAAACTTCCAGCCAGAGGAATGTCAAGTTATTTGGCTACTTCACACTCGACCACTGACTAGTGACTTGGTGCTGTCCCAAGATGAATCCAACAGAAATGACATTTTTCTCTATCACTACTCCCATGTCAGCTTCCACTGGTGCCTTGGGGACAGTATGTTCTGCCCCATAACACCAGCCAACACCTCAGTAGTATTGTGGGCTGCATCTATTTCTGCTGTGCACAGACCAGGTGGACAGTTTTTGCTCTCAGGTCAATACGTGGACTTGCTTATTTATCCTTCCTTGCCTTTTTTTTTTTTTTTGATTTCAAGAATCTTATCAGTAAGATTACAAAGAATGCAGGTAAGCATATTGCCCACATTGCCCCCACCAAGGAGCCCATCTGCTCTACAATGAAGGGAGCAGAGCTCACCTGTCAGAGGAGACCGGTCGGCCATCCTTCATCCACTCCACTCTGAAGAAGGGGGACATGCCTGTCTTGCAGACCAGCTGGACGTTTTGTCCCACTGCTGCTGTTAGAAGAGAGGGTTTGGCTTCCTCCAGGATGGCTCTGAAAGAGAAAGTGATTCCACTGGAACCTCTGCTGCTCTCCCCTCCTCTGTGTCCTCTAATATGACTTTGGATGAGCCACAACCACAGGGCAAAGAAGGACCAGCTGCCCATTCAGCTTGGAGCAGATGCACCAGGCAACATGTGGGGAGCCCAGCAAAGGCTGCTCTAGGCAGACTGAACGCTTCATCTGCAGGAAGAGAGACTCCTGCAATCTCTCCCTTCTGAAGGAACTAGATTCAGCTCAGCAGATCCATTGCTGACACATACAAATCCTGCTCTATGCATTCCTAATTTTCAGGGTGATACTGTCTGGATCCTGACCCAAACTCTGCATCTTAAAAGTCTTCTACAACAACCCAGTGCTGCTCCATGCAGTGCTGAGATAAAGGTTCTGAAGTCAGAGAGTCAGCTAAATTTGTTGGTCAGAACAAGAAAAACACCTATGGATTCTCATATACAGCATAGGAATGCCTCCTGGACAGAGACCCCAAGATCCCCAGCTTTTTCACAGACCATGCTCCCAGTGCTGTCAAGGAGAGCACAAGGAAAAAGACAGCAGATAATTCTAGGGCCTGAATAACTTGATCTACCAAAGAGCCACATGTATAGCTGATCCATTGCATGGCATTCCCAGTTAGCTGGTCCCAGGTGGGGCAGACCTTTCACTCCAGAGGAAGCTGAGCTGATGCTTCACAGTTAGATGGCAGAACAGGAAAAAGGAAAGCAAAACAAACAAACAAAACAAAACAACAACAAAAACACACACCAAAACAAAGAGGTGGGTGGGGGAGATATAAATAATAAAATCATCACCTGTGCAGAGCCTGTGCTGGGAACAAGTCTGTAGACACCCGGTGCCCAAATCCCTCTGTCATAGAACGATCTGCTCCAAAAGCCTTGTGTCTCTGCTTGCCTTCATGGTGCAGCACCAGCTGGCCTTTGCTGCTCTGCCTCTCTGAGGGCCCAGGCATGGCCGTTTCCCACAAGCGCAGCTGTCTCGGGCCGTCCAGTCTGCTTTGCTGGGTGCTCCAATGCTGGCTCTCCAGCACACCAGTCCTTGGCAAAGACTCTGGAAGCACCTCGCTTCTCCAGCTGTCTTGTTTGTGGCTGTCTTGTGTGAGGTGTGAAGCCCCATAAGCTCTTCCTTCTTGGCTGTGACTCACAGATTCTCTCTCGAGTGGCTGCCGCTGACTGCGAGTGTCCCATGTATGAGATCGGGAGCCGGTGTGCTGGCCATGAAGGCCTCCTGTGCCAGAAGAGGGCTGGTGCTCCAGAGGACTGAACCCCACAGAGTTGTGGCATGCTCTCATGCACTCCTTCTCTGAAGCAAAGCTGTTCTTATTGCCGTGACAGCCGCCATACCAAAACCGGTTGCACTTGCCAACAACAGTCACAAAGTACCAGCGAGTGGTCCAGTTTGTGCAGGGGCCATGGGCACTGGGCAGCAGGCATATAACAGGATACGCTAACAAAAAGAGCGGAACAGAGGCAGATGTCAGGATCATGAAGTACAAAAATGCTTCAAGCTGCCTACCTAAATGACCTAATGGGCCTTGGGGGCAGAGGGCAGGTGGGAAAGTAGGACACCTGAGCTTCACACCCAGCTCTGCTTTGAAATTGGTCAGCTTCTCACGCATTTTTTTTCTGCTCCAGTTTTGCCACTGTTGGAAGAACCACCAGCCTCAGAGACATTTCTGAATCCAGATACTAGACAAATGCTTTACAGCCTTTCTCAGGGATTTGCACAGCTGCAAGGTTGGCTCTGGGGCTTCCTCTCCTGCATGGGGCTTGTGACTGCTGATGGCAAATTTCCAGCTCACAAAGCAAGTGGATTAGACCCTATTGTGAGGCCTCATGCATTGCAGAATAACCCTCCACACACTGATATCAAGGAGGAGCACAGCCCAATGTGTCTACAAACCAAGCCCTGTGCTCTGAGTCGGGTATCACGGTCACATGCTGACAAGCCCTGGATGCAGAGCTCTGACTGAGTGGTCCTTTGCCAAGCTGTGGTTGACTAGAGAGGATCCAGAGAGCTTTTCCTTTCCTCAAGGCAGTCCCACAGGGCTGGCCACCAAACTCTATACTGCAGCAAAAGGGAAAGGCAATGCAGCAATGATGTACCTGCAGAAGATACAGCTGGGAGCTAAAGGAGCAGAGATGTTTTGCCCAGCAGCTCTAGTGCCCTCAGAGTACAGCAGGCACTGTATTGAAATCTGCTGGCTGAACGTGTTCTGAGCAACATCTCCATCCTTAACTGCAGCTCTCATTTCACCCCTGTCCATGGTCTGTCTGCAGGCTGAGCACAGAAGTCCTACAGACTGAGATCACACAAACTGCTCTCCAATTAGCAGCAGAGGAGAATAGTTTCTGTGGTAGCTGACAGAACTGAACCATTTGGCTGCTTTTCTACACTTCTTCCAAGCTTCTCTTGCTGCAGCCACCAGAATTTCTGGTGGCTGAATTTCTCCTTTCAAGAGTAATTTCTTTGAAATTTCTTTTTTCTTTTCTTTTTTTCTCAATGAGATATTTTATGATATTTTAGAGAGAGCAGAGTCCCTGGCACAGGACGCTTCCATACACTACTGGATTTTGTAGGAATCTTCCTATGCTTCTAAACCAAGAAGCCAAAATATCACTTACGGTAGTTGGGCCTATTGAGACATCCTTCCCCTTGAGGACCTGAGGCCGAAGCGACATTGTCAAAACAGCAGCCGTACACGGAACTGCGGCACTCGCCTGAGGGGCGCTGCTGGGACAAAGCTTGGCTTGCCTTAGACACAGGAATTAAAAGCCAAACATTATCATGCATGCATAAGGACAGTAGCACATGCAAGGCACTGTGTCCAAGCTGTCGGCCGCAGAAGGCCAGCTGTTAGAGGAACCATCTGTTTGCCTCCTACAGCTTTCATGCTGGGAAAGGGTGGGAAAACTTGGCTGTCAGCCATGGAGCCAGAGCTGCACTTCTCTGCAAGATGGACTTCAACATCCCAGTTTTTTCAGCTGGCCCCACCAAGCACCCCATGCTATGAGAGGAATTACCTCCTTGAATAGTTTGCCCTCACAAACAGATTTTACAAAATCTGTTTTTACAAACAGATGCAACTAACAGTGGCCACATTTTTCCCATGTATTCCTCACAGAAATAGGATGGTGAGTTTCTGACTGACAGAAATTTAGTTACTCGTGATTATTCAATCTGTTCTACACAGGATGGACTAACTTCTAACTAACAGCTCTACTTCTCAGATATCTCCCAACCACCCCTTCTGTCCCTTGCTTACAAAAGATCACAGGTGGATGCCCCAGACCGAACAGAAGCAAAGTGGACCAAAGTGCTTGATGTCATGCCTGGACTATTGGTTCTCCTGTATTACAGGCAGAGATGAAGCACAACAAAAACCCAGAATGTGAGTCTGTGGTGTCAAATCTGAATCTTCTTATCTGATGGACTCCTAAAACACAAGGAGTTTTTGTACTTACTGTTGGAGGGGCTGCAGTGGGCTCATTTCTGCTCACTTGAACATCACGGTAATATTGTGGGCATCCCATGTTGTTTGGACCCTGGGCAGCTGACACTCCATCAGGACAGCATCCATACCTACAGGAAGAAGGCAGAAGGGCTGCAGCAATACCTGACCTGCCAGGCTCAACAGGCACAAGCTGTAAATGTCAGTAAGCCCTGTGGAAAGGCACCATCTCCCTGCTCAAGCCTATCTACTTCCAGCTACCTGTTTTGGTGACAGGTGCTGAAGGGGCAACCTCTCCCCAGAGGGCCTGAAGCCAGAGTGTGCCCATCTGGACAGCAGCCATGTGGGCTCCGATGACAGTCCTGAGAGCCAGTCCCTGAAGAAGGGTCCTGAGAGAAGCTGAGCTGATGAGAACTCGATGAGCGTGACTGGGATTCCCAGCGAACAGGCAACAAGTTGATGCCAAGGTCCTTGGTAGATGGGATGTTGTGATTCCCAGAGGCACCATGGATCGTGGAGCTCCCAGAGAGTGTCCTTTCATCACCAGAATCTGGGGAGAGAACTCCTTCTAGTATGCAAGTGAGCATCAAAATCTGGTCAGTTTTCCTCATCTCTGCTCTCTTTTAACTGTCCAAGGCTACATGGCAGTCTCTTCTGCATCAGGATTTCATTTGAATGGGTGTGTTTTGGCCTGCCCTTCTGGATTTTGTTATCCTGAGGTTCTCTGCTCACTGCCCTGATCATTCTTTCTGCTGTCCTATGAGAAACTACCTGCAACATTACTGTGGTCCCCTCACATCATCCTTCCTTCTTCCCATGATCTTTAGGCAGCATTTTTCTCAGCTAGCACTTAATTCATGCTTCCAGGATCTGGGATCATTACTGGTGTAAAAGAATCTAGACTTTGTCCCTGACTCCATGAATTCCTAGAAGCCCATAAAAAGAATGGGAAAAATGAAGAAAAGGAGGAATCTTCCCCCTACCACACCATATTTAAAGTCCACCATCATCAAAACCCCAAACTAAAAAAATTCTTGCAAACCTGTGCCAGGGCTGCTTGGGTTGTAACGTGTGAGCAAGGACAGACGACTGACATCATATCCCATAGTGTCCTGCATACTGGGGACCTCTGCAAAGAGAATGAGTGCAAAAATGAGTGCAGTTGGTCCAGTCTTATTTTCTAATGCTTGCAAATGCATCCAGGAGTCAACAGAAGGCTAAAGATGATGACAATGTTTCTATTCTCCTGGAACAGCTGCTGAGCAGCAATTGGATTCAATTGGATTGTCAGGAGAGTGACGTGCAATGGGCAGGCAGACGAAAGTCAGCATTTCAGCATGAAGACTTAGAGACAGACAGCAAGCAAAACCTCAGCAATTGTGTCTCCTTTATAGCTGGTCCACAAAGGGATGAGAGTTAGCTATAAGTTTTGGTTACTGAGCCTGCCCAGGTTGCCATCCTTCATGGCTGGGAGTTCTGGGGTTTGTCTGCAGCCCACACTGGGACAGAGTCATCACAAAATACTGAACTCAAAGTGGACACAGACCAGCATCTTTGCCAAGCTTGTTACATACATTTCAACCAGCAGAGATACAGGGGCTCTGAAGATGCTGTGCTTATGCACACGAAACATAAATGCATAGGATGGAGACAGGCAGGCAAGAAGCTGACAGTGTAAGCTGGTGCAGAGCTGAGAATTTCTACTTCTACACAAAAGCACCTTAAGAAAAGCCAGGTGCGCAGCAACACCACTCACGCTGTGGCAGGTAGCAGGGCTGCATGTTGCAGCTACCCAGGGTGGCTGGTTTCTGTGGCTGGATGGCTTTGCATGTCTCAGGACTGTAGAATTTGGAGTCGCTGTCAGTGCAGATGACTTGGCGTGTCCGGATACCTGAATTGCAGCTCTTGGAACACTTGGGCACAAAGACAAGGCAAGTGAGAGGCAACAGAGGCCAAATGCAGAAACCCCACAGACCAGAAGTGTGGAAAAGCTGCATGATTAGCTGCAGGCTGAACACAGCCTCCTCCACCAAGAAAAAGCAAACAATATTTCAGCTGGATTTGTTTGAACAGTTAGAAAACCATACTTCAAACCATTTTACCAAATGTTGCACCCAGCCCTGAAGCATTAGTCTCTGAGCCATGCTCAGCCTGTAACATCCTGATAAGCTGCTGTTACCCATGGTGGTGTGGCAGGAAGCTGGAGTGAATTGTTTCAGCCTGGCCTTGAAGGCATCTGTATACTGTGGGGGTCCACCAGCTGTGAGAGGGTTGGTTTTGAACTTTGCATTCAAGAACCACAATTTACAATGGGGAAGCAAACTAGGGGCTTTCTTGTAAGCAGCTAACTGGAGGTCCTCTTAGCAGAAGCTGTGGATGAAGAGGGGCAAAGAGCATCAACTCAAGGGAGGGAAGAGGATGTATAACCCCCCTGCTTGTGGCAAGCTCTACAAACATGGAGAGAGTATTTCTCATTCACATGCAGGTAGGAGCCCATCTGATATCAGAAAGTCAGGGGCCAGGAAAGATCAGATTAAGGTAAGTAGCTTCTTTAGCTGTTATTAAAACTTGGCCCACATCTCATGAAAAACCAGATGTAACATGTTTTAACTCAGAACAAGTTGGTCTGGCTAGCGCAGAAGGCAAAGAAGTGTGTTTGGAAGTCATCTAATACATTGGATCTACAACTATCTCCTCCCCCCAGCACTTTTCCCAGGTTGAACACAGTCTGGCTTCCTCCACAAAGACAAGGCTAATCCATCTGAAGCACGGTTTATCTGAACAATTACAAAGATGTACATTACACCATATCACCAAATGCAATGACCAGTCCTGAAGCCTGGAGCAATAAGCCATACTTGGCCAGAAAGCTGTTCTGGTCTTCACAGTGATGGAGCAAAGAATTGGGAATAAGCAGCAAGAGTGGATTGTTTCAGCTTATTGGCTGCATTTTGCCACTGTCACTGAAACTATAACCACCCCCATCAGCAGAATTTATTTTTGTACCAGCTGCATACAAAGCAGGCAGCAGATTAACTGGAGCATTACCAGTGCCAGTTACAATGCATCTGTGAGCCAAGGGGCTGGTGATGAAGCAGTACATGCTCCCAGCCTCAGCCACTGTGCACACTGCATGGATCAAAGCTCGTTTGTGAGGAGCACAGCAATATAATCAGTTATTTCTGAACCATGAAAGCATGATGCTCACCAGGCCCCAGTCTCCAACGTGCCAGCCAATCTCCTGGATGCAGTTTTCCTTAAGGCAGGGCTGGGTGGCCAATGGCTTTGGCTCCATTAGGCAAGCAAAGTCCTGAGCTTGAGAGCCCTGCTGCGTTCTGCAGGTGACGGTCCGGGTCTGGACTCCTTCCCCACAGCTGGCTGAGCACTACAGAAAGGGGCCCAACAATTACAAGGAAGCACTTGGTTTCCACTTGTATTTCCAGGCTGTGCTGCCTAACATTAGAGCAGAGCACCATTCTGAGTTTGCCTAAAACATCCAGCCATCATTAAAATCATCTTCTGGATGGGAATTAACAGAGTGGAGGTTTATGCTGTAGAAAAGACAACAAGGCATGGTGGATGGGGTCTGGGAGTTCTGGGGTTCACTGGATGATTTTGGCCTAATCATATATTTTCTCTTGTCTTTACCAAAGAAGACATGGAGAATTATTTGGGGAAAATAGCAATACTGCAGAATACACTGAAACAATAAATGAAATACCTGGAACCTCACATTGTTTACTCCTGATTAAAATCAGCTCAAGGTAAAGAATTTGAGGGAAGATAAAAAGATCAGGTTCTTGTATTGCTCATGTCTTCTGCCTGTAGACCTTGCCCTCCATTTTTATGGTGTGGAGTTGTGACACAACTTCTATACTAGTAACCAGTTTGTGTCATTTTCAATGCCCTCTTAAATTCACAGTGATGTTTCTTAGAATCCAGCCAACTTCTCCATGAATTATCAAGGTCTCTTACAGAGAACATTAACTTGGGGACAGTCAGAATTACTTTAAATGAGCTTCCCAGCTGAGTTTCAGCCACTTATTTACTTGAATAACCTTTTACCTCAGAATACACAAGACACAGTCACTTTTGAGAACCCCAGAATGAATCACCTAGGAATCAGTTTCTGAGAAGACACTTGGTGCCCTCCCCAAACAGTGCTCTTACTCTGCAACCCTGAAGTCATCTCAGTATTCACACCTCAAATCTCATAAGACAGAGAAAAAAGAAAGGACCTTATGGTCTAGATGATCATGACTCAAAGCTGCATTTTATGCTGCTGCACCACTCAAAGTATAATAGCAAGATTCTAAGTCAAATATTACAAGTATGCTTGTACTACTTTTAAAAGAGGTGGTAAATTCACTTGTGCTTTAGGGACTGAGTAGACAATACCTTTACCTTCTAAGCCCTTGGCACATAAGATGCCTTCTAAATACCTGGCTGGTGGCGCTGAGCACATACACCTTGAACTGTTTCCTCTCTTGGAGATATAAATGCACCAGGCATCAAAAATGCACCAGGCAGCTGTATTTGGAGAAGCCCTGCACTGACACACAGCAAAGAGCAGTTCACCAGTGTTTCAGGAATATCTTGCTTACTGACGGTTGTGACTGCAGTACTGCTGTCCAGGGCTAGCAATGCTGAGCCAGCAATATGCATGGAAATAACCAGCACAGGCAGGAGCCGTGAGCTCTTCCTTTACAGAGGAGGGAGAGTTACTGCACATCATCAGCTGGTGGACAGCAGTTCTCATGCCCACCCTCCACCTTGACCAGGCCTGACTCAGAAACTCAGCCAGTGCCAGGCCTAGTGGACCTGATAAAAATAGAGGAGTGGGAATAGGGCTGGCAGACCAGAGAACAGCAAATATGCAATGAGAGGAGCAGAGACATAGGGACATGCACAGTTTTGAGGAACGGGGATGTGTTTTCAGGAAGGCACAGCTACTAGCCAGCTGGAGAACTTGTTTGGAGGACCGCAAGGACAAGTCTTATACCTCTGCATGTCACCTATCCAGGAACACAAACCTCTTACAGACACAGAAAAGGAGCCTGGCTCTTCATCCCCAAGCTTTGGCAGATCCTCCTTCAGTAGGTGCCAAAAGGCAGTTACACCCTGCACCCAAACTCACCTCTGACCAGGGCCCCGTGCTCCAGGTTGCACACTGCCTCATGTTGCAGGGCTGGCTGCTGCGAGGCTGCTGCGCGAAGGCCATGCACTCAGTGTCATCCACCACCCCTTGGGAGCTCTGACCATCGAATGCCACACAGTAAACAGAGCGAGTCTGGGTGCCCCCACCACAGGTAGCTGAGCAGGATCCCCACTCCCCCGTTTTCCACCTGCAGGTCACAGAAGACAGCAAAGAAATGTAAGTCCAGCTAAACGTCCCAAAAGCACATGGGAGGTCAGTGCTGCATCCCTGTTGTAATCAGACAGGGAAAAAGTGCCTTTGCACAATAGAGTCAGAGGTGAGTTCCCACCTGAGCAAGCGCTGCCCGGGTAAATTAGCAATGCAGAGCATGAGTCCCATCCCAGACACAAATCCCTAACTATAAAACACTTGTTTCTCTGTAAGTCCAGAGCTCTGCCAGATGGAGATTTCTCTCCACAGCTCTTGGCCTCCTGATGTCTGCAAAAATGTCACGCCTGGAATATAACATCAGAGAATATGATGTTCAAAGAAAGGGAAATTAAAAAAAAAAAATTAAAAATAAAGAAAACATTCCATATCAGCTAACAGAGAAGCAACCCACACCAGCCTAACCAACTGTTACACTTCAGTCATTATCAGAAACAGTAAAACCAAGCCAAGACCTCACTTTGCCGACAAAGTCTGCCAGATACTCTCAGATGCACTTGTGAACTTTTCACTGACAGCCAGTGGAAAGTTGGTTTATTCTTCCCATCAGTCAAATTCTTTAACATCAGCACACACACAAAAGCTCCCAAAACTTTAAAGAGGTTTTTGTCCTGTGTTTGGTTGCTGAAGCTGTTGCAGAAATCATACACCTTTACCAATGGAAAGGGGAATGTCCACAAAACAATCAGTTTGGATTCCAAAATCCCTGACCTTGTCTGTTCCTGCATCTCAGAGCTGACCAGGAAGCTGGGAGCACAGCTTAGGTGTCCTGGCTTCAGGGACAACATGTTTCATTCCTGACTCTAGCATGCTGCACAGTCAAAAGGCACCGGTGGTGGAGGGAGAGAAACACAGTGATCTGCTTGTGAGCTGCTCCCTCCTGTTCATGTTTTCTCCCCTAACCTTCCATCTGCTTCCCTGGTCTGCCCTCACCGCACCTAAACTGAGTTTCAGTCAGCCAATTCACATCCACACACTACACCAGAAAATCCACACCAGACTCAGCCATGCTCATCTCCTTAAGATAGCCTTCTTTATTACTAAAGATGCAAATATCAGCCCAAAACTAAATGGTCTTTGCTATAAAATAAAATGTTCCCATTGGAAAGGGAAGAATTGTAAGTACTAAGCTATTAGCAGCTTGCTGGGGGACAAGTGTTTTGCTTTTTGATCTTTTTTATTTCTCATACCTCGGTGTACATGATAAGTATTGTATCTGTCACATCCTTATACTCATCACAGTTTATAGGCACTTTTCTGCCTGCTATAGAGCCCATGCCACAGAAAGAAGAGCTTTTAAGAAATTCTAAGGGTTTTGCTATGGCACGCTGGTCTTCTGGCCAACATTTCAGTCACCAAATCCATCACGTTCTCTCTTCCTTTCTGTTCTTTTATTTATCTTGATAAATCAAACAACATTATTCCAGAACATCCCATTCACCTCTTTACCCTGATTCCAGAGAAAAAACAACAGTTTTAAGGACAAGCAGCCAAAAGCTATGAAGAAACTGTCCCCTCCTCAATCCCATAAGAATCAAGCTACTAGGAGCACAAACAACCACTTAAGCAAAGCTTCCAGCCAGCACCCTCCACCATCATTTTCATTGGCAGGAATCAAAAGCAAAGCACCACCCACTTCTACCACCAGTGCCAAAGAGAAAAGCCCCACAGACTTCAGTGGGCAACCAGGTAGAGAGCAGAAGAGAGCAGCTGCCTTCCTGTGCTTTGTGTAACCTCTTTCGCCTTGTTACCTTTTCATCTGAGAGCTCCGTGCTCCGCTGTGACTCCAGGCTTGCGGCAGATAGATGTAAGAAGTCCTTTATACACAGAATAAAGGATTTAAAGAACTTAAAATGAGTATCTACAGGCTGCCATGTATTTAGAAATGCTCCCAGGTTTCCAAGTGCCCACTCACCCACAACAGCACTTGCCTTCACTGCACCAACCAGATACACAGTAAGATAGACAGTTAAGGCTCTGGTTACAGCTTTTACACATG
Source organism: Megaceryle maxima (assembly GCA_024605025.1). NCBI lineage: Eukaryota > Metazoa > Chordata > Aves > Coraciiformes > Cerylidae > Megaceryle > Megaceryle maxima. The sequence continues at coordinate 29,669 of JANHGN010020075.1, forward strand.
TAGGAGCCAAGTGAAGCCAGCTGTAAGGCTATGCCAGCAAGGCACAAGGTGGAAATGGCTGGGTAAAGGAGTTTAAAAATGCCAGGGAATAAAATGATTCCAGGATTCATTCCTTTCTAAGAGCAAGAAATACAGAAATGACATAAAATGATGCCAGTTCTGACCTCCTGCTCTGTTTTGCAGGCTCCAGCTGAAGAGAACAAAAACCAGAGAATCCGTTTCCTATCTCCTACACAGGCTAGAAGACTGTCTTCCACAACCACACTCTGGAAAGCAAATTTAATTGGTCTATAAAGTGAACATAGGATGTATTAAGAACTTTCCTTGTGCGCAAAGAAATGCTCATCACAGTGTTTTCATCACCATCCTTTGCTTTGGGCTTTCTCTAAGATGTGAAACACTTCCTGGAGATAACCATGCTGGAAGGCAGAAGTTAGAGGGTCATTCTTCTTCTTGGTTCCAAAAGCACCTCAGAAAGAACTCAGAGTTCAGAAGAAGAAAAAGAAAGGACATATTACCGCTTTGTCTGGGGACAAGTCTGATGGCCACATGTCCGGTTATTGTCTGGTTGTGGTTTATTCCTGCACATATAGTCCGGATAAATTTCATTGTCTATGGTACAAAACACTAAGCGGGACTGGAAACCTAAAGAAGAAGCAAGAGAATATCCTGATCAGCACAAGCCACCCAGGACTATGTTTGCAATGCACCAGTGTTCGCAAGACAAATTTTTAAAGTAGTGCAGAATCCACACCCATCTTAGCCGACCTGGAAAAGACTCGCGAGCAGTTCTTTGGTCTGTCACTATACGTACGAATGATGCCTCCACTGGAAGGGGAAGAGAGACAGTTCTTTGTAGCTGAGGGGCATTTTCCTGTTATTTTATGGATTGACACTCACAAGGAAGTGCTGTAGTGCTACATGGTTCACTGAGGGACACTGCATGATGTGTGCAGTATATAGCAGCAGAGCTGGGGACCTCCTGTTAAGACTCAGAAGGTCAGACTTGTGAAGATTGGATAGGGGAGAAAAATCTTGCAACTCTTCATTCTTTCTACAGGATAAGAGTGCCCAGGCAAAGACAGCATCAACACCTACAACCACAAGATGGCAAAAGCTATTGAAATGGCCATCAGAAGACCAGAAGAGGCAGATAGGAACTCGATGTACTAGTCAACTGGAGAGTCTTAGTGTTTGATTGGGTTTTTTGGGTGTGGGGCTTTGCTTGTTTGTTTTTGATTTGTTTTGGTTTTTTGTTTGTTTGATTTCGGTTTTGATTGTGGTTTTTTTGTGATGGTGGGGTTTTGTTTGTTTGTGTGTTTTGGGGGGTTGTGTTGTGGGGTTTTTTTTTGGGGGGGGGTGTTCAGTTTCAAATTCATAACTTTACTGATGAAAAAAAAAAAATCTGTAAACAGAACATGATGTGACACCTCAGAAGATCTGACAGTCCTCCTGGAAAGAGGTATTCTTACAGGCTATGGTAGAAAGGAATGATGTGTTTCAGTTATGTAGGCCAGGTCAGTTTGGAGAGGACCTCTCAGGTAGCTGAAAAGACCTGAGAAGGACATAAATAACTAAAGCAAAACAAAACAAAGGTTATCTATGAAAATTCCTAAAGGATCCTACTAACAAGTCTGAGGACTAGGACACAGGAAATAAGACAGAGCAAGCCATGTGGCACAGTCCTGTTGTGATTCTGTGCGCGAACCTCCCTTGACCAAACCTTATCTGTCCCCTGCAGAAACCTGTGCTGTCTTCCAGCAAAAGGCTGCTGGAAAGCAGCTCCAAAGGGCAGCACCCAGGCACACTGGTACAGATCCCACACCTGCACCCAGAGATCAGGTCCTGTCCCCTTACCTCCTCCACACTCAGAGCTGCACTCACTCCAGGAACTGTAGCTCCAGCTGTAACCTGAGGGCTGTCCTTGCACAGGCAAGTAGTACTCGTACTGCACCCCTGGGTTTGGCTCCTGGCTGATGAGCTGTGACAGCACAAAGTCAGGGAAATAACAGCAGCACTTCTCCCCTTCACAGCATTTCCCCACCATGTCTGAAGGTTGGAGCTGACCTGCACCCCTCCTGTTTACGGAACACTTATTCTTGAGCTGTATTTTCTCCTTGCCCTCTATGATACTGTAGAGAGGATTATTTTTCAGAGGAATGTGCATTCATCCCTCTCCAGATCAGAAAATCCATCTGCTCCTGTAACAGTAGGCACCCTCTCCTGGCCCACAGCACAATATAACAAGCAGTGCCCTAGAACGTGTCCCTCTCCCAGCACCATCTGGAACTGACTCTCCCCTCCCTTAAAGTCAGAGTCCAAGGGAATAGACAGGAAGCCAATATCCAGCCTTGCCCTGTTCCTTTTTGGGCAACATAACCAGAGCAGAGAACAGTGCTGTTTCTGCAGGAAGACCACCTTGGTCTAGCCTGTGGGCCCTGTTACTTCTCCAGTCTCTCCCATGTGGTCTCCACCAATACACTCCCACGGCAGAAAGCCAGGGCTTCTATGCAAAGCAAGAGAGCAAGAGTATCAGTGGAGGACAGGTTCTGCTGCTTACCTCAATAACGAGGGGTTCTGTGGTAGGACCTCGGGCATGGAGGAGCTCTGGGGCCAGATCACCCTCTGAGCCACGGTCATAGTGCATAACCGTGCTAGCCACCTGCAGTGCTCGGCTGAAGTCAATTGTCCAATGCCCGTTCAGATAATACTCCCCTCGCACGTTCTTGACAGCTGGACAAACCCACACGCCAGAGAAGAAAAGGCAGTAAATTAACATACCCATAACCTGACACTTGGCTCAACAAGACATAGCCAGCTCTAGACTGTCAGGTTATTGGCAGTCCACAGAGCTCTTGGCTCTGTCATTTGAACCCCAGCTCCTTTACATCAGTACTAGAACCCTTTAAGTGTGGCGCCCATCTAATACAGCAGCATCTACCAGCAGAGCAAAAAATTCCCACATCAAAAGAAGACTGTAAGACTTCACAGGGATGCTCCTGTTTCCACTCAACACTGTGTTGCAGGTGTGGCAAGTAAAGGTGACCATCATCCTCCAACAATGCTGTCCCCCTGTAAGGCTCTCTTGCCAGAAGCAAGAGAAGCATATATTCAGACCATGGTTCATGCCAGCTTTGTTGCAGACCAAGCATTTTTTTGCTGCACAGTCAAATGCATCCAGCACATTCCATCCCTGTCTCTGCATTCCTCACTGTTAGTCACTGATAGAAGTGACTTCTGATGTAAAAGTCAGAAGACTATTTGCTTTCTCCACTGGAATTTCCTCAGCCCTGCACAGAAAGCTAGGTGAGGATACTTCTCCCTCTTTTTTGCCTTCTGCAGCATGACCAGAGTTTGTGGTTGTACAGAGCAATACCCAAGAGATATCTATGGGGAAAAAGAAGCCCATCCCAACTTCCGGATGGCAGAAGTAGTTAGAGCTTACATTCAACAAGCAAACAGTACAACTCGGAGCCAAATTTTGCTATATCAACCAGACTCTTAAGTTCCAGGTAGGAAATCTGAATGTGGCTTGGGCATTTTTATTCCCCACTCAACAGCAAGATCACCACAGCAGAGAAAATGAGGTAAAACTGAAGCCTGGAGTTGAGCATCACTAACACTTCAAGGATACTCAGTATTCAGATCCTGATTTTCTGAGGTTTTTCCCCTCTGCCATATCAGGCCTTCAAGGCAAACATCCCAAAGCCCAGTATACCCAAACCCCAAATTTTAATGCAGTGTCTGGAATCTAAATGACAGAAAGACAGCTTCTAACATCAGTCCTACCCAGAAAGTTCCTGCTGGGCATAGCCTCCTTAATTTGGATGCTTGTGGCTCCCACAGGGATAATGAAGACTTGATTGTAACCTGGGAGAAAAAAAGAGAAAAAAAAAAAATTATTTAGTATCTGTCTGTGGATGCCACACAGTCACTGGTCTGTGCCAAAGATGCTCACGGTTTCACTGGTGCTTGAACAGCAGGTTGAGTTTTAGGATGGTGGCTTGAAGCATTTCAGCTGTATTCCAAACAGCTGCACCCTACGCTAGCCACAGGCCTGGCCATGTGAAAAAACTTCAGTTACACCTCAGAAAAGTAAGCACGGAGGTCAGTGCAAAGTCCATTTTTTAGATTTTAAAACCTTTGTAATTTCAGAAAGCATCATATTGGAAGTCAACACAGAGAGATTTGACCACAAGTGTAGTTGTTATTTTGACATTTTTCAAAATTGGCCAAATGCAGAAGATGCAGCCCCATTTCTAGCCTTGCACTATAATCTGGGGGGGGCGCTATCAAGACACTGGACAGAGAGAGTGTCTTATGAAGGAGGTATCACCTGCTGGAGACTGAGCAGGGTAAGACACCAGCAGCATGGCAAGTACCTTAGTCTCCATATAGACTCAAGAAGTGATTCCCAGGGTGAGTGATTCCCATCAGTACACTGTCTGATGCTAAAGCAGCTGAAGAGCCACATGCCATACAAGACATTTTAAGTGAACATCCAAGCCTCCCTACAATGATCATGTGAGCAACGGTCCCCACCAGTCCTTGTAGCAGCTTAACTTTAGGTTTAAATCTCTCCTCCTCACCTACCCAAACTACCCAGATAATCAGTACCTTTGGGGAGGCTGGGCACATCAAAAGTGCCCTTCACAACATAGCAGGTGCTGCCATCTCCACCACACTGCAGGCACTTGTCTTCCTTCTTGACAGATTCCAGCAAGTTATCACAGCCAACAGCCTGTCAGAGCACAAGAGTGTTGATATGACTAAACCATAATGACCAAGGAAAGAAAGACAGACAGAAAAAATGACCAAATGCTGGACTGATCTCATGAGAAAGCCTTAATCTAGGAAGTCTGGGAAGTCAGAAAAGGAAGGACTTGTCAGAAAAAGGAGAGTTGGTATCTTCTATTTCACATTCAGAGACAGCCAGGTAAACGCTGTCCACATGCACCTCAGCACCTTGAAAATGGAATAATTCTCCTTTTCCAGTGCTTTTATGAAAGGCGAAGGAGAACAAAGTGAAGCAACAGAGGGGCTGACAGACCCAATGGTAAATGAAGAAAGCAACATGATGACTCACCTGACAAACTCCTTCTACACAGATGTCCCGCTTGCCAGGTTCACAGGTAGTCCCATCTACCACTGCTTCCTTGTGTCTGTAGTAGAAGTTTTCTCCCTTGGGAATACAGTTTAACTCACACTTATTAGGCACTGGTAGGAGAGAAAAAACAAACATTATATAGTGTGGCTAATAACTTGGTAACACATCAGGAGCCTGGTTTTAGATCATATGAGCAGAAATAGAGGGTGGACTGTTATTAAGTGGCAGGTGTTGAACAAATGCCAGGGTCACAAAATGCTGGGGGCTGGAAAAATACCCTGGTAAAACCTTGCTGTATGCAATAATTTCTAATGCTTCAGAACCTAGCTGCAACCAGTTCTAGCTTTCTGGAGCAATGTTTCTGAGAGAATGGCTGTTCCAAGAGACAACCACCTGTTATTGCCATGGGAGCTGTCTCCTGGCCCATGCAACCAGTTTCTTCATGAGTGCAAGGCTTTGTTGCTAGCAGAAATATTTTTTTTCCATCACCCTCTGTCCCCAGCTCCAGCTAAGGAAGTGCTCTATGAGGATACTACAGTCAAAAACATTACAGGGGCTTCAAAATATACTACTGATATTGAAGTGTAATCTTACATGTTTAACATTACCTCCATAATACGGAAGCCACTTGTATTTCTTTCCTTGGAATTCTATCCCATCATACTCTGAACATTGCTCTGCCCGGAAATCCTGGGAACCTTCTGGGCAGCTCTATTTGGAAGAGAAAATGTTTGCATTAGGCCATTATAAAAAGGAGGAAAATCAAGTGTACAACAAAAAAAAATGGTTTTATTCCCATATAAAATCAGGGGCATAAATTTAATATGCTTTTGAGGGAGTACTGTTGGTGAACTATATTTACCAATGATGCCAGAGAAACAGAAACTAATAATGGCATATTCTGAACAACAGTGATGTTTGTCTGGGGAAAAGGAGCAACAGACAAACAAAATCAAAAAGCAGAGCACAAACAGAGGAGCACAGTACCTGAATGTTGCATGACCGATAGCTTCGAGTTGGTCCAACACAACTGGAAGCACCTTCTGTCCTGAAAGACAGGAAAACAATATGAAGGTCTCTGAAGAATACAGGCAAAAAAAAAAAAAAAAATCTCATGGCAGACATTACAAGTCACCTTCACATTGAGCATATCACCCTCACGCAGTTTCCCAAACCAGCAAAATACCTAAAACGCACTTCATTTCCACTAAAGCAACGTGGCATCTTCTAGTGCCATTTTCTGCTCTGGTTTGTGCTGTGGCACGACAGACACAGACCAAGACCAACTGCAGTAGAGCTCTTCAGGGTCATGTTTCAAATAAACAACGGCAGCAGAGTTTTCAGTCCTTTGTCAGTTAAGGTGTCCCAGCCAGAACCATCTTTTGAGCAGCAGAAGTGTAGTGGCCACTTCAGAATAGGTACACACATCACCTGTCATGCTGTTCATGGGCACACTAGGCCCATTACTAGGAAGACCTAAACATCCCTATGGGAAGTGTCAGTCAAATGACTCCAGCTTTATAGAGAGTGAGAGGTACAGAGTAAATTGATCTAAAAAGCCAACCAATGTCTAGTATCTCAGCATTCCTAAAATGGAGAGATAGGTCTCCAGGGATTCTGGCATGAGTACGGCCATAATGGGCAGACTTCAAGAGAGATCCTTCTATATTCTGGGTGAGAAGAAACAGTGCTCCATAACTCCGGATTCTTCTGTTAAAACAACCCCAAACCTCTAACTTCTCTAAACAGGAAGAGGCTGTCAATTTCAGGATATTATTGCGAGTCTGGTTCCTTTTTTGTTTTCCTTTTTTTTTTTTTTTCCTTTGTTTTTATAGAATCATGGAATCATAGAATGGTAGCAGTTGGAAGGGACCCCTGGAGATTAGAAAGTCCAACTCCCCTGCCAGAGTAGGATCCCCTAGGGCAGGCCACACAGGAAGATAGAAGGAGGTTCTGCTCCCCCTCTACTCTGCACTGGTGAGACCTCACCTGGAGTACTGCATTCAGTTCTGGGCTCCCCAGT
>JANHGN010020076.1:895-12088 GCA_024605025.1 Megaceryle maxima
ACCTGCCAAACCTTCATTTCTGCTGTTTTGGCATTTGTCAGGTAGTGCATTCTCTTGAGGTGGCAGGTGGGGGTGGAGGGTGGGCACAGAGTTGGTGATGTGGCCAGGGGCAGTCGGTTTTTTTGAGTAGATGATAACTTTTGCCATCGGTGAAACATTTCTGATGTTGTGATCCCATCTATTTCTGATCGTGAGATACCAGCTCGTATAAGATCATTCCACATTTGTTTCCTCGTCACCTGTGATGTAACCCCTTTCGGTTTTGCTGGCTTTCCTTTATTCATCACCCGAACAGATGGTCCTGAAATTACAGCCCCGATGACTCTCAAGGTATCTGCTAGGGTGCTTATATTACCCGTAGCATTTATCACTGCTGGTATAATCAAGGGTTTTAGAGAGTCAGGCGCTCCTCTCAAAAACTGCAGTTTGATACTTCTTGTTACTGCTACACTGTCTGGATTGGATCCTGCAACCAAAGCATAAGCCATCCCCATCTGCCACACCAAATTAATACCTTCTTCCATTGTACACCAGCTTCTGAGGGACGACACTAATTCGACAGGTTCTGCATATGCTGTTGAAACTGCTGCACACAGCCACTGATACAGAGTAGGTGCAATAATGTCTCGCCCATCAGGACCTCTGACATTTTGCAGCTGAGAATATCCTTGTTGTATCTGACCATCATTGGCTATAGGACTTAATAAATCTTTTTCCCCCGCTAATAAATGAATAGACGCAGCTCCACTATCCCAAGCTCGCAAAATCCATGCCAGTATGCCTTCCCCACTCTTTTGCTGATAAATGTCTAAAAATTCCCTTAACTCTCTCGGAGTGTAGGTACGCATGATCTGCACTGCCCTGCCCGCTTGTCCTTGCTGCCCCATCAATTGTATGAGGGGTTGTGCTTCCACCACCTCCCTGCCTTTTAAGTCTGGATCAAATTCAAACTCAATCTCAGAGTCTGAGGATTCACTGTGAATGTTTCCATCCCATTTCTCAGGATCCCATGACCGTTTTGTGGTGAGAGCACGAACTTGGGAAATAGAAACCTTACATTTTCCATATTTTTCCCTTCGTTTATTAACAATACGTGCTACCAACCGCTCTACATTATCTTGCAGCTGATAGCACCGCTCTGCTTGAAGAGTAATTACTTCTTGTGCGATTAACTTTGCATCTTGTAAAGTCCTGACTTCCTTTTCCAATTCTCTCATTTTACTCCGTAATGCAACAACTTCATGGTGAAGAGCTCTAAGACCGGTGGCTAACAACCATCCCACTCTCCCCGCTAATTTGCAAGAAGAATCCGATGCTGCTTTCCATGGCAACCTGCGCATAGCTGTTTCAATTGTCTGGGGGGAAACTACCGCCCCATCACCTATTTCAGGCCATGCTTCTGGTGGAGCCCATGTAGCCAGGAAAGCACCCACAGGGGTCCAGTCCTCAGTATCGGACCATCCTGGAATAAGGGGAGTCACCATCATAGCCTCCCTAGTCCCCGACTTCTTTTTCAGCCAAGGCATGGCTGTTCCTGGATCCTGCCAACTACACCAAATGTGTGAGCTGGCACAGGCAGGATGCAGGAACAACCACAAAACCACGGATGAAATGCAAAGAGTAAATTTATTCGTGTTACCTCACATTGGAGGATCTCTGCACCAGCATCCAGGAAGAGGCACACAAGTGGGGACACAGGCACCGCAAAGCTCCGTCTGTGCTACAGGGAGATTTCAAACCTGTTGCTTCTGCCTGTATCTCAGGGATTTTCACAGGCTTAGTTTTCCACTGTGCTTTGATCTTTCCCACAGCAGCGCAGAAATCTCAAGCATGTTTGATAAGGTGCCTCTGAGTCCTTCACAGGCCTATGTTATCTAAACACAGATGTTCTACTTGTCAAGCACACAAGACTAAACAATGATTAGTATGATATATGTGGTTTTTGACACCCCAGCTGCAAGTCACTTGAGTGTGTTTACAATCCTCCTCGCTCATCTTCTGTTATTTTCCCATATACAAAATTGCCTATCACCATTTGATTTGCTCAGCAATTGTTACTGACACCTACAAGATTACAAACGCCCAACAAGTCTTTTTTTCTTTTTTGAATTTAACAGAAGCCTAACATAGATATTTGGGTTGTTTTTCTGGTTTAGTTTTTTTTTGGTTTTTTTTTAGCATAAGCAGTAGTACACCTCTGGCCCAAGAGCCACTCCTGTGTGACTTGCACAAAGAGGCAACCAAAGGGCTGCTCCCAGGCTGCCTCCATGAGAGGCAAATGCTGCAAGGGGAAAGCCAGTGTAGCCTGAGAGGGACCCAGTGCTGGGAGCAGGAGCATCTTGGCAGCCAGGGAGGCTGAGGCTGGAAGGCAAGGAGGCAGCAGCAGTGCTGGGCACAACCCTTTGCAGAGTGGGCTGGCAGAAATGTGGAAACGTAGCTAGGAAGCCTAAAGATGTGGGGTGGGGAGCAAGATTATTAAGACATTTGGGGGAAGAAGGGACAAAGAGAGGAACTGAAAGTATAAGCCAGAGAAAGTAACAGCAGTAAAAGAAAAAGGATAGATGGACTGAAATCACTCATCTATCTCGCAGCCCAGATCTTTAGTCCTTGCTCCTTCCTGTGCTGAGTCCTGTGCTGACTTGTTCACGAAAAACACTCAGCCTAATGCATACACCAGCCAAAGCACCACATTGAAGTTGCAACCGAAGGCCATGAAGATGGTTAGAAAATGTGCTGTCACTCCTACCTTAGTAGCTAGAATATCAACAAAGTTGGGATATATACATTTTTAATACAGGTAGTAAAATTCAGTAGGAATTTAATATTATTTTTTGTGGTGGTAGGGGAAGTGGGAAGGACAAATTAAGACTTAGAAAAGCATATAGTGTGTGATGACAAACACTAACAAACATATATCACAGTGGATGCACCAATGCACCTGCAGTCACATTTTACATGTGATCTAGTACGAAATTTGTGCTATTAAATCTGCATGTATAAAATGTATCTGAACCCTCTCTATGGAAACACTAAGCAACAGGAGCAATACAATACCTGAGCTGGATTCCTCTGGCTCCTATCAGTCACTGTTCTTGGTTTACAATGTAAAAAGCTACAGCATTACTGGATAGGATAAAAACCACAGTTCATTCATGGGAAGCATTACTGTTAGCCTAGATTTCACCAAAAACCATTATACCATGCTGGTGAGAGTAACTCCAACACTCCAAATAGATTTCTCCTTTTAGATATTTCCGTCTGACTGAAGGATAAGGCCAAAGGAGGGAAACGTGTCATAAGATTTCTTGGGGTTTCCAGCTTTTGGCAAGAGAAGAATCCCTTCCGGTATCATTAGGAAATGAAATCTCTGGAAAATCCAGTATGTAGCTAAATGCTTAGATAGACAGAATCACAGAATAATTGTGGTTGGAAAGGACCTTGTAGATCACCGAGTCCAACCATACCTACAAGAATAAAGAACACCTAAGAACACTGATCTACCAGTCTCCTAAGGATGCATTAACTGGCACCAGGCACATGCTCCTCCTTTTCTTTAATAATGCTGTGTACTCAGGGCAGCTGCCAACACTAACAAAAACCACAGGTTAATTCAGAATGGGTAAAACATGTTTGGTGTGTTTTCAAAAGACTACATCTACTAAGTAATTAGTAGATCTGCCATACAAGCAAAACTCATGAATATATGATTCTAAGCAATACAGAATGATTGTTTTAGAAAAATATTGTACAGCTTCTGAGCAACCCTATACAACTGAATGCAGTCCCTGCACCTTTTCAAAATTCAGTAGAGAATGAGTAATACAGATTTATGACAGCAGCACCAAGTCACCTAGTTTATCAACTGTACCATATACCAATATGTCATTCTTAATGTAACATTTGACTGATTACAACTTATGGTCATCAATGCAAATACAAAATCAATCCTGTGTGATGAGCTTGGGTTAACATGAAATGTTAGCAGGTGTGCAAAGTCCAAAACCAACAACAGACCTGAAGTAAGCCGTACAGTCAGGATTCCCTTGTATTTAAAACTTTGCCTATGTCACCATAAGTACTGCATGAAACATAAAGTGAGGATTCATCCCCTTCCCTCCCTCACACTTCACCTTTAATCCACTAACAGATGGAAAGAGTTTGAATGTGACGTAGCCCTAGGGACTTCATGCCAGCTCACTCCAATGAGCCAACCTGCTGCACCTTTGCTCTCAGCCCCAAACAGCAGAACTGTTTTGCAACTCAACACGAGTGATAGACCAGGCTGCAATGTTGGGCCACCCTGAAATGACAGAGATGAATGAGTTTTATCTTCGTATTTTTATCAGAGTTGCAGTATGCTGTTTAACTCTGCTTGGATGGTGTCCAGGATTGAGATCCAAATGGATAAAAGGGACATGTAAAGGAACAAAATAACAATTGCACAAAGGCAAATAATTATGAAACGTGTATGGTACAGATAAAAGCTAAGTTATTTAAATGAGAAAAAAACCCTATTAAATGTGACTAGGCAGCTGTGCTTTTAAATTCAATGTAGCTAATGAGCAGCATAATACTCAAGAGCAAACTACTGCCCTATGCTGGTACATTTTACCATTTCTTGGAAATCTAAGCTCCAGGAAATTACCTAAGTCAGTAAAAAACGGGACATCAACTCAGAACAGAGACCTTACTTGCTATCAGTAAAAGACAAGGCTATGTTGCGCAAAGTTTATTTATTACTTTTCTGTGAACACAATGAAATGGACTTGTGCCTTACGTGAAATGCTCAAAGTGCAGACTTTGACATTTTCATTTGGTAATGTTGGCGCAGCTTTATTACCAACAGGCTAAAATTTAGAGCATTTCAGTGTTCATTCACTCTTCTGCTAGGAAGTGTTTTCTAAATTTAACCTTTACAGAGATCATTGTTGTCACCAAAATGTGAAACAAAATGTGAAACCCTCCTTACTAGAAATCTGACACTTAGTTGATGAATATTTATAAAAATACTTTTGTTGGGGATGTGAGTTAGATAAAAACTAAGCTGCATATTTTATAGGCAAAAAACCCAAAATGCAAAAAAACCAATTACTTTAAATTTGTGACTCTTGATATGAGAACATTCTAGAATTTTCAAAAATGCTTGATTTTCCAACTTTCCCTTAATAGGAAGTCCTCTAGTCTTCAAAAATCTTATACAGAAATAATGGTACCAATATCTGCTTTGTTGTTACAGAAAAAAAAAATGCACGTGGGGGATGTGGCTCCTCTCCTTCCCCCCTGCTTTTGCCTTGCATCATTTCATATTACACAGACAGAAGAAACTGGTGTCCTCCTCTGGTCACTCACAGAGATACAACATTATTCACATCTTCATTGGCATTCAGGTGATCTGCAGCTGTGTGGTAACACTCACGGCAATGAAATAAGCAAAAGCCAATGTGTTCCTGTGATCAAGACCTAAGTCTGAAGCAGATGTGATCCATCTTCACATTTTATGGAACTTGTCCTTTGCTGTAGGATATGATACTTTTGATACTTAAATAATTGGCCAACATTTGGGACTTCTGTTACAAATAGCAATAAGAGTATCCTGCTTTTCCTTATTTCTGTTTTTTACTCTTTGCTGGCAGTATGTGGTCAGAAAATCACATTGCTAGAGGTCCATGCTCAAAAATGAGACAGAGGAGTCCCGCAAAAAGACTGTATTTTAATAAAGCGAGAGTCCTCTGGGGATATCCCTGTGGGGTCTCTCAAAGTGCCAGAGGGTGCAGCCCCCCTTTTATCCTAGTTTCCTGACCACGTATGACTCTCTTCCTTTCCCAACTGACTGAGGTACTAGGAAGGTACAGACTTCCCAGTCCACATATTACATATCCCCCCTTAACATGTACACCCCCCCTACCATGCATTGTATGTCTCATTAACTCTACTTTATGCCTCCCCTGGGAGGAGAAGTTAATATGTACAAGTCTGTTAAGCCTCCACACTCTTTCTTAAAGTCCAAGTTTACAATTCCTTTAACTTCTGGGGTCTCAACCAGTTTCAGCCAATCCTCACTTCCCAGTCCTAATTGGTTTTCTTTGATGATATATTGCCACTTAGGCCTGCAACGTTATCTTGTTACTTTGTGGTATCTTCATTTGTAAAGACATCTCTCTCTGTATCTTCTCACATGGAACACACCTGACTATGTTTGCAGCAGCGTGCATTAAAACTGGCATCTTCAAAGATAGGAGTCAAACCTTGCCACAGTAATTCTGTAAAACATCTCATAAACCTCGATACTTTAGGGGTCCATAGTTCTCAGCTGAAACATTTAAAAGGCGTTCACACTTTACATTTAGGTTTTCTGTGCTTTGTGTTTGAAATCACTTCTATTTCTTATAGGGAAAATGAATTGTTCGTTGGTTGGTCTAAGCAAACAGCCATTTCTTTTTTTCTCTTTGACAAAGGGACAGCAAAGTCACTGGTTTTGTCTCTCCTTAAAAAAAAGTAAATCAGCTCCTAAAACAAGTAAGCTCAACAACAAGCATAATTTCCTGAAAACAAGAGCCTTTTTCACTTGGGAAATATCTCAAGAAGCCTTTCTCTTTCTCCATGTACTGTGACATCGTGTCAGGATATATAGGGCACTCAGGCTTCATGAGCACTTTTAGTAATTTTAGGCCCTTTCTCAGGTCTAGAAAAGCAATTCATTATTTTTCAGGTCTTCTTACCAGTGGACTGAGAGTTATCTAAGGATAGGTGTACATAAGTCTCAAAGAACAAACTGTTTTCCCAGGGAGGATGAGATTTAGATTTTCTAAAATTTCTCAATCTCAAAATCCAACCTGACTTGTTTGGGCCCTTGGAAATCAAGTTCCTGATAGGCAAAAAAATGTTCTTGTCTGTGTTAAGAGCAATCTGTGTTATCCTTGAATCTATTTTTGTCAGGGAAAGCTGACAATCTGATCGGTGTTTAATAAAAAACGCTGTCTTCTCCTCAGACAGAAAAATCTTTGTATTATTAAAACCATCATGGCCTTTTTATGGCTTAAAATAAAAGGTAGAGCAAATACCTAGCTTTATATCCTCAGCAACTATACACACACCTGTACTTCAACTGCAAGCTTGTGGTATTTGTCAAACATCCCAAACCTGAATTCAACTTGAGTCACCATTGGGCTGTAATAGTATCTTGATTGATTATCAGTCACGGGGTGTCTTCGGGAGAGGCTCTGGAGATCACTCACTGGTGTGGTCAGCCCCTACCAGGAACAGAATTCTTGACACACCAATTCCCAGGTGTGCAGTAGCATTGCACGTGCTGCCAGCTTAGAGACAAGAGCTGTATGTTATCATCCTGCTGATTTTATAGGTTTTCCTGGAATCTTTTATATATATGTGTAACTGTATAAATTACTGTTATTTAAAAAGAGGTCTTTACAAGAGCTTTCTGAAGAAGTGAAATTACTTCTTGCTTTAAAAATGGAAGGAAAATATGTGGTAATTCCACTAAAACCCTTAAAAATGTCTTCTCAGAGGATATAAAGCAAGAACTAAGCCTGCAGCCTAGGATTCAGGAAACTTCCGTAAGAGAGGAGGAGATCATGGACATCAAATTTGGGCTTTTTGCTGCCTAGATCTTTACCCAATAGTTAACTGAAGGACTTCTATATATCACTTTCTTCACAGCACAGACATTCATCCATTTTATCTCCCCCCACACCTGTAAGCTGCAGAAGCCTTTTCTAGTGCCCCTTGAGAGCTCATTCTCTGCTCCAGCAGCAGATGTACTATGGTTTTGCCTTCCTCTGTCTCATGTCAAGGACAAACTTTGCAAGACCTGATTAGCCTTTCTTTAGTTCCTTAAACCCAGAACTAAGCAGGTAAAAACAATTACAAGCCTTCCAGTCAATGGATAATTAAGTTAATGAGTAACACACTGTCATTCAAGGAACCTAAAACTGGATGAGACAAGTTGACCAGATTTAAAACAAAAATGAGAGCCATCTCCATTAATATCTCCTGGGCAGTTCCTGGGTGTGAAAGAGGCACTAGGAGGAGGGTGGGCAGTGGTGTGGGAGTGCAGGGGGCTTACTCTAAATGATGGTCTCATCAGGACGTTCTTCCCTTTTTTTTTAAATCACCTTTTCAATCAATGCCAAACGTAGAACAGAGCCTGCAACAATTTTACCATGCAACTCAGATGACATTTTAAACAAAAGGAGAGATACAAGCACAAGGCACTTAATGAAAGTGCAGTAGTTAAGTTAACCTTAAAGATATTTATTTATTGTGTTTAATTACAGCAAGCTGTCCTGCTTGTGCATTCCATAATCTTGTTCCTATTTCATCTTATTATTATAGATGAACGTATGCACAAATTTTGCTTTTTTGTTGGTGCTTGGACATATTATTACATGTACTCTCATCTGAGGACAAATGATGGTGCTGGGGGTTACACTAGCACCTATTATTTGAAAAACAAATTGACTCCAGTTGTGAGGCTGTAAACACAGCCCAATGCAGGTGTCAACACATTTATTCCAGTAGTGCCAAAAAGTCACAGGTTAGTTCTCATTGTGTTAGGTGATGTGCAATCAGAGCAAAAGACTATTCCAGTTAAATGTCCTCTTCCCGAAGGTATCAGAGGAGTGGTTAACAAATTGCCACTCTTATTTTCCCAAACAAAAATGCTAAGTGTAGTTCAACAATACACCACGTTCTTCTGAAGGGTCAGAAGGAAGGTAGGCCAGCATGTAAAGCTCTGCAGACTAATTCCACTTATCTCTAGATGTCTCTGGCTGACTGCCTTTTGCTCAGCTAGCACATTTCCCACAAATGTAATCTACACTTGTGAAGATAAATTTAAAATAACTAAGTGCTGACAAGTGCTAAAAAAATGCAGGAATATTTTCTACAAGCTCGTGAACACAAACAACAGGCACTGGTGAAGGATTTACAGTCCAATTCTCTGTCCTTGTGGTCACTAATCACATGATCCTTATTCTTTTTTTGGATAACCATGTCAAATCACTTGTAGAATGCCTTGGCTTTCAAAATATATCAAGTTGTCTCTGAAAAATCAGTGTATTCATATGTATATATATATATATATAAATGGACGTGGGAACATGCATATGAGAGTGTATTTGCTATAGAATAGATTCCTTCCGTTACCAGGAAGAGTTGTATTTCTGGAGCATCTTCAACAATAATGTAGTAAGTGACAATCAGTTACATGTGTGGGACCCAGCTAACAACACTAATTTAGCCTACAGAAGCTATATGCTTTTTCTTGCCTGAGGGCAAAGTATTTACTTGTTCTAATACTATTGCCTGAGAAATTATGGATATTAATTAAGAAAGATAAATTTGATTTTCAAGTAGCAGCTCAGTACTAGGCTGCAACTAAGGGCAAACAGTATGCTTTATTCTTTATTATTGACAAATGCTGCAACTGAAGTTCAATTTCCTCAGAAGTAGCTGGAATTTAACTCCCATTTTCTTTTGCTGTTGATTGATAACGCTTGACTTGCACGGACACCTGGGTCCGGACGGGCTGGGTTTACTCGTGTAAAACCGTTCACTCCCGGGCCTGGCAGATGGGCAGAACGCCCCAGGAGTCGCGCCAAGCACCCCATCTCCCATCTTGCACGTTATTCGCCTCTCCGCGCAGCTTTACTTCACAGGGGTGCCATCTTTGCCGTCAGCATCCCGAGAAGGGGCCAAGCAGCAGGAACAGCTCTCCCAGGAGACTCCGCGAGGCTCCCGCCACCACACCCTGCCAGCCGGGTTCACGGTTTGACGCCGCGACGGGAGGACCTAGTAAGGCGCAGCCCTGACCCGCCACAGGGCAGGGTATACGGGAGGGGGCGGGGAGCGGTGGGTGGGTGTGCGTGTGCCTCTAACCGCTCCTCTCTCGCGCGCAGCAGCCACACCCCCTGCTGTCGGCCTCTTGTGCAGTACCCATATCCTTCCGCCCATCCCAGAATGCCCCGCGTCTTGCTGCCCACTGTGCGCTCCCCCCACCCCTCTCCCCGTTTAACTGACAGGCTTCAAATCGCCATTCAAACACTGCAAGGCAACGGCCACCCTAGCAGGGCAGGGGCGCTCCGACGCCTTGCGGCGGAGCGGTTAAGCGAGCGATAAGCTTTCCCGCAGGCGGGATGGGCCAGACCACACCGCCCGCCACGAGTCTCTGCCGTGCCGTCACTGCGCGCCACTGCAGCAGCTCCCGCCGCGCCGGCTGCGCGCGCAGCCCTCCACCCCTCACGTCAGGAGGCGGTCCGTGGGCAGGGCGGCCGGGCGCTCATTTCCTCCTTGGGCGCCATTTTGTAGCGCAGAGAATTCGCAAATAAAGAGCGGGTTAGGGCGACGCGTGAGAGAGCCTGGGCGGAAGGACGGGGTAGCGGCGGCAGCGGCGGTCCCCGTAGAGCTGGTCGTGGGCGTAGCGGTGGCGGCAGGCGCGAGCGGTGGCGGCGTTTCGCCCTCGATGTGACGGGCGCGGCCCAGGCAACTAGTGTGCTGGGAGAGCGAGGCCTCCGCACCGCGGGCGGGAGGTGAGTGGTCGCGCGAGCGCTCCGCCGCCGAGCCCCCTCAGCTCCTCTATGCCCAGCACCGCCGTCCCTCCCTCGGAGGGAGGTAGAAGGGTCCGCGGGAGGGACCGGGCACTTGACGGCCCTGGCGCGCCAAACCCCGGGGGTGGCTCCATCTCTCACCTCGAGCGGGGGGAGGAGCGGAAGCACTTAGAGCCATTTTGTGCGAGGTTCCCAGCCCGGCCTGGCTGCCTGGCTGGGATCCTCTCCCAGCCTTCGGCAGCCTCCACACCTGGGCACGACCGCCGCGGCCCCCTCGGGCGCAGGAGGCGCGCTTCTCTCTTCCCTTGTGGAGGGCGGCCCGGCGGGACAGGCAGTGTGAGCTTGCGGCGGTAGCGGGGTCCGCAAACCCCTGCGGCGAGCGGGCCGGTCAGCGGCCTGCAGCTGCGCCTGGACCGCGGCTGGTGGGGTCTCCTCGCAGGAGGCGGAGCTGCGCGGTGGGGCCTCGCCGTCTGTAGAGGGTGGGAGGGCGCGGGATATGGCTTCAGACCGTGACCGCTGAGGCGCCCGTGAAGTCTGCACGGTCAGGGTGCTATGTTGAAGCCCCCCCCCCCCCTTTTGTTTTTTTTTTTTTTCCCCCTCTTGTTGTTTTGATGACGTAGCTGCCCCA
>JANHGN010020077.1:0-50871 GCA_024605025.1 Megaceryle maxima
AATAAGCTCTTGCCAGAGTCTAAGGAGACTGCCATTCTATCAAGCAGACAGGATAGTTTTTAAGTGAGCCACAGAAAGTCAACACTATTTAAATCCAGGACTACAAAGGTCAAACAACTATGAACAAGCCCCTGTCTTAAGAAAGAAATGCAGTATGAATCGCAGCTTTTTGGGTACTCTTCCTAGTCCTCTAAGTTTGTTGTTGTTGGTTTTTGTTGGTTTGGTTAGTTGGTCTTTTTGGGGGTTTTTTTGCTTTTTTGTTTTTCTAGCACAGGAACACAGGTTCACTGTCAATAGTACTGAAAGAATGGACAGGATAGTAGCAGGATTAACTCAGACATACATGGCCACCTCCCGATAATTCCATGTAATGTACCTATGGGAAAGGTATTTAATAACTAAAAGTGCAAATCTACATGTCTTTGCCACGGCTTCATAGGAAATTTGTGACAGCACTGGCGACTTACCTCTGAATCCTTACTTCTGGAGGTCTAGGCTAGTGCCTTAACCCTTAGCCCATCTCCAGAGGATGAATTATTGTCAAGGAAACATGTTAGGAGAAGACATGACTGAAAGAATTCTGAGCTCTGTTCAGCCTGCTACAAGTACACCGTAAGTGAACATTGTAATGCCTTGCAATTGTTAAGTATTTAACTATTCAAAAGGGGTGTTCTTGTCTTGTCTGTCCAGACCACTAGGCCCACAATACTTTCACGTCCATCATACATCCCTGCATACTCTGCACTGAAGAAGTCTTTTTTTTTCCTTTGATAAAACATAATTGAGGCAATAAGAAAAACTGTATTACCTTCATGTATCTTCTCATGACGCTTTAGTCGACTTGGAGTAGAAAAGTATTTTCCACATCCTTCACTATTACATCTAGATATAAAATACACTAGTTTAGGTGTTTGTGGCTTTTTTTTCTCCACAGCATCTGCTTATTTTTTGCTCTTCAAGTCAAGAAGAATCAAAGTGAACAGAATAATCCCAAATTTTCTACTGCCTAGAATTGTGTTCTGTCCCCTTCTTGGCTTGTAAAAATAAATTCCAGAAACATTCAATGTTTCTAATAGAGCACTCTGAATCCCTCAAGAGTTAAAACTATAGTATGATTTCCACATACACAGCAAGTTAAGCTTCAGCCAAAGAATCAAGCCTCATATCATCCCTTACACAGTAGGATCTTCAAATATAAGAGAGAGAGAGAAAGTGGAGGGTTTAAGTGGCTTGTACAGACCAAGAAGTCAGAGCAGCAGCAGAGCACTGACAGTATTTTTGTGCCCATCACCCAGCTGTACTAGTGCACTTCACTTAAGTGGGACACTCCTGTAATGTGTGTTCCACCTGTAAGAAATACAAAACTAAACTTTGCTTTCATCCAATCTATACTGATGTGTCCTGTAAATAGCGGAGTTGCAATGCACAGCTTCTCAGATTAGTGTCTAAGCCTCTCACCTTTCTTAACTATTACTTACTTCACTGTTAGACAAGTCGCTGCTTTTTACTTGAAAACAGACAGCTGCATTTTTAATTACCACACAGGTTTTTATGCTTGCATCTCAAATTCTGCAAACTAAAAACTGTGTGGATGTTTTGGTCTTTTGGGTTTGGTTTTTTTTTTTTTTGTCTGTTTGGTTTATTTTTTCTGTGAACCTGTATTAAACCCTAAGAAAATGTCTGGAATGGTGAAGTTACAGAGCACACTGTTGCTCAGAACAGACTACTGAGCAGATAACTAGTACAGGAAATGTACCTGCAGCCATGACTACATTTTTTTTTTTTTTAAATGACACATCAATGAAAAACTTGAGAAAAGGCACCTGTTGTCATCTACAGCAGTTAAATGGAATTGTCAAAGTTCATTAATAAAATTATCCACCTACTTGAAGGGAGGTTCATTGGTGTGGTGACACTGATGAACTTTAAGTTGTTGATGTTTCCTGAAAGACTTGGTGCAGCCTTCAAAGTCACACTATGTAGGAAATTAAGTTATCATTAGAGCCCAAATAATGACAGCCCAGTACACACGTGTGTGCTGAAATCCCAGCCACAATATTTGAACTCATACAAGCTGAAGTATTTCACCAGATACACAAAAAGGAGCTTGTTTAGCCTCTGCTTTACACTATTAAAAGGTAATTACTCACCACATACTGTTTTTGCTGATTTTCATGCTTGCGCTCAATGTGCTTCTTTAAGTTTGATTTCGTTCCAAATTTCTGATTGCATCCATCAGCTGTGCACCTGCAAACAAATGTCATTTTTTATAATCACTCTCATTGATTTGTTTCCTAGGCAGGTGTAGAAATCAATGGACAAGAGGAATACACAAAGAATAACTGAAACTTACAACACAAATATAAAAATTCGTTTTAAGACATTAAAAGCCAGAGGCTAAGCTACAATAAAGCGCCACAGGAAAACAGAAGAGATTTTCAATAAAACATGTAGGAATTCCTAGCTCCTAGTCCATGACATGCAGCTACTAAGGGCTTGGTCACAGGAAATAACTGTCCCTCCTTCAATTCTGTATTCTAGGGAAAGATGTGCCCATTCCTTTGGGGGCCTGTTATGGGTCCCTGCCAGAGAGGAGGTTTTCTGCTAAGGAGCCCCCCCCCAGTCTCACCCTGTGTGCACACACACTGCTGGGGGAGCACTGACTGTAACAAAGCCAGGCCTGCACGCTTGCTACCACCCACGGACCAGTTTTAACTCCCCTCCATACCCATTAAAGACACGTGTAATCCACTTTAACAAGTTGGGCCTTACTCGAAGGGCTTTTCCCCAGTGTGGGTCAGAAGATGTCGAATGCGATGGAAATCTCTCGTGAAACCTTTACCGCAGCCTTCGTATTCGCAAACGTACGGCCTCTGAAAGAGAGGGGCTTGTTCAGAGGCCACAGCCCGCACCTCACGGGGCCTGGCTGCTTCCTGCCCCGACGCGGGTCACTCAGCCACACCCCACGCAGCCCCCCAAGCTGTTCTGGGTAACCCAAGCAGGCTGGGGCCAACGCCGGCAGGGGTCCGGAACAGACCCGTCCCCGAAGGCCGCTCACCTCAGCCACACAAAACCTCCCATCCCTGCCGGCGGGAAAGCCCAAGTGGGAGCCCCGCGTCGTTGCTCCCTGATCCTACCGCCGCGCTGCCGGCGGCACGGCCCAGCTCCGCCCGGCTCACCTCGCCCGTATGCCGGCAGAGGTGCGCGTCCAGCTTCCAGGCCTTGTTGAAGGTGGCGTCGCAGTCGGGGAAGGAGCAGATGAAAGGGCGGGCGAGAAGCGCGTTCCCGCCGCTCCTAGACGAGGACGCGCGCGCGGCCCCGCCGCCCTCCTGCGCGCTCCCCTCCGACCGCTGACTGGCCATGTATGGAGGGCGCGGTGGAGAACGCACCTGGTACCTCCCGCGTCCCGGCGCCAGGGCCAGGGCCAGGGCCAGGGCCAGGGCCAGGGCCAGGGGCAGGGGCGGGGGCGGGGCGGTGATCGGGCACATGCGCAGTGCCGATCCGGATCCCCCCGGCGGCGGCTGTTGCTGATCGAAGCAGAGGGGCTGGATTCCCGCCTGAGACGCAGCGGGTGCTGCGTTCTCCTCACCCCGGAGCTTGATCCCGTAAGCAGCCCCGGTCCGCTACCCCTCTGGATTGTCCTGTGCGCCAGACACACACCCCCGTGTGGCTGCCTGCTGTGGAGCCGTCTTGAGCACCACGGGAGAGTCGGTTCTGAAGAGGTCAAAAATGCTTCATTTAGAGTCCGTCCCCAGAGCAGCCTTTCTGTGGTTTTAAGGACCTACAAGCTCTGATGCCTCCCCAGGAAGCACTGCGTGGCTTCTGCAGGCGCCAGGGTCGCGTCCTGGGACAAGGTCTTTCCAAGCAGTTTTGGTTTTCTTGCCTTCCCAAGGGAGTGTGTAGGGCTGTGTGATGCTGGTTGGATCCACACATCAGTCCCTGCTGCATAGTCCCTACCAAGATTCAAGCATTTGCAGCCCAAATGGAGGAGTCTCAGCTGTCTGGGATCCCATGGCCGAGGGTCTGTCACCCTGGCTTCTGGTCATGCAGTATCCCCAGCCCGCCTGAGGTCTCAACTACGGGAAGAGGACATGGGGCTGTACTTTGCTGAGAGGCTCTAATACCTTGAGTAGCACCTTCCTAGTACCTGACTTGCTTGCTGAGGTATCACAGAATCATAGAATCATTTAGATTGCAAAAGACCTTTAATTAAGACCAACCATTAACCTAGCACTGCCAAGTCCACCACTAAGCACCACAGCTACACATCTGTTAAATACCTCCAGGGACGGTGAGTCCACCACTTCCCCGGGCAGCCTGTTCCAGTGCTTTACAACCCTTTCTGGGAAGAAACCTAATCCTCCTCTGGTGCAACTTGAAGCCATTTCCTCTTGTTCTATTGCTTGTTACTTGGAGAAGAGACCAGCACCCACCTCACTACAACCTTCTTTCAGGTAATTGTAGAGAGTGATAAGGTCTCCCCTGAGCCTCCTTTTCTCCACACTAAACAAGCCCAGTTCCTTCAGCCACTCCTCATAAGATAGGTTCTCTAGACCCCTCCTCACCAGCTTTGTGGACATGCTCCGGTGCCTCAATGTATTTCTTGTAGTGAGGGGCCCAAAACTGAACACAGTATCTGAGGTGCAGCCTCACCAATGCTGAGTACAGGGGGATGATCACTTCCATAGTCCTTCTGGCCACACTGTTTCTGATACAAGTCAGGATGCTGTTGGCCTTCTTGGCCACCTGGGCACACTGATGGCTTCTATTTAAGCCAGTCAGTCAATACCCCCAGGTCCTTTTCTGCAAAGCAGTTTTCCAGTCACTCTTCCCCAAGCTTGCAGTGTTGCCTGGGGTTGTTGTGATCCAAGAACAGGACCCAGCACTTGGCCTTGTTGAATTTCATATAATTGGCCTCAGCCCATCAACCCAAACTGTCCAGATCCCTCTTCAAAGCCTTCCCACCCGCAAGCAGGTCAACACTCCTTCCCAACTTGGTGTTACCTGGTGCACTCAATCCCCTCATCCAGATCATTGATTTTTACATGATCAAATCATCTTCTCTGATTTGCACTATTTGAGTTGTCACCTGATCTTTATTTTAGGAGATGTTCCCCATCTTCTGCAATTCTCCCCACAGAGTGAGTGTGAGGGGCAGAGGGAGAAAGCTGTAATGGGACAATGACAAGGGAAATATCCTGTTGAGAAAAACTCCCATTCCTCCTTGTCTGTATGTGTCCTGAGAGCTGGGAAAGCCTGTGCAGATGGTGGTGCTTGGAGCGGGCTAAGGAAGCGGGGAAGGAAAAACAGGGATAAGGAGCAGGACTCAAGTGTGTGGGGACTGGATGGGAGAAGGGACACGTGAAGTGAGATAGCAGGAGCGCTGAAGGATGGGGTCACTGACAGCTGGGCACAGCACTCTGCGGGGAGGGAAGCTGCTGGGATGAGGGAGGAGTTCACATCAGGCCAGAAGCAGATCCCCATAGCCCTGGGGCATGTCTCTTATCTCGCTCATCTGCAGCAGGATTAAGGGGAGGGCTGAATCCATCAGTCAGCCCCTCACAAAGCAAAAGGCAAGGAATTACCCTATTTTCAGAAGGGAAGTCAGTCTGAAAAAAACTCAGCTTTTAACAAATACTAAACAAAACACTTAAAAGAAAAAGTTACTACTTTTTTCTTTTTTTTTTTCTTTTTTTTTTTTTTTTTGGCCTCAGAACTGCAATAATCAAACAAACAAACCAAAAACAAACCTGAAATTTAAAATAGAAGATATAAATCTTCCTTTTTGAGAATTTGCCTGGGAAAACTTGATATTGCCTCAGGCCTTTCCAACAGAGGTGAGGAAGTAGCATGCAAGGGAGAAAACTTGTTGCTACTGGCCATGCAGAAAACTGGTATCACATAAGGTCTTGCTCTATGCAGTGCCAGTTAGAGAGTTCAGCAGAGTCCTCTGGGAATTCTAATCCAATTCTGGAAATGTGTAAATAGAGGATGACTCCAGGCTTGGGAGATTCTCATTGTATTGGGCTGTTGATGTCTTCTGAGGTGACTACAGACGGACAACTGACTTCAAAGAGTCCTCTAGTAGATCTGGAAAGAGCAGTGGGTTCTCTTTTCAAATTTGATCTTCTTATTTTTTGCTCTAGGAGGTGGCAGTTTAGCTTTCTAGGAGTTAAACATGTGCAATGGAGAAAAAAGAATTCTGAAGATGTAGTGCTTATCCAACACAAGGTCCACACTTCCACTGCTAAATTTTATTAATCTGTAAGCTGAAAGAGAAGAAAAACCAAACCAAACCAACCAACCAACCAAACAAAAAAAAATCCACAGAAAACGGAGATAATTCATTCCCTCAAGAAAACAACAACACACAACTCCCTCACACAGACATAAAAAAACCACAGGGTAGTAAATCCCTCAGACTCTGATTAAAAACTCTTCTTTCTTTAAGCTGTCAGGATCTACCCAGAATTAAGTACCAATCCAGGAAAGACTGCAAATAGTGCAGTGAATACTCATTGCCCTCTGAAGAACTGCTGAGTGAATGGGCCATGTACCTTTGTCTATCACAGGCTGTTTCATTTTCCCATCCCATCCCATCCCATTGTTCTGCTGTAGGCAAAGTTGTATTTACTTCATCTCCAAGAAAAGTAGTTTCTTTTTATGCAGCACAATTGAAGTTCAAAGATCTTATGTCTATGAACATCACACAGAAATTATTTCATTGTGTACTAAAATGCAGATAACTATGTATAAATGTGCTTACAGAGTAGCTGTGAAATTCCAGAAAATAATCCCCTGGATGAGAAAGTGTGCAAAAAGAAGGGTTACTTTTTCCTATAGACTTGTTGCAAGCTGAATATCGTCTGTTTGAGGCACCATATCTCAGGTATCTAGGCCTGGTCCAGTGGAGATGGGATGCAAAGTGATTGTGACTTAAGAATGATTCTAACTACTATATATGCTTTTTTAGCTGGTCCCTACAAGTTTTGTGACCATGACTATAATTGCAGCGTCAACAATGTTGCAACAAGTCCAGACAGATGTCTCAAAAAAAAAGGCTTTCTGCTTTCTGGAGTAAGTGAAGAAATGGTGTTGAATAGCCCAAGAAAGTTGGCTGTAGTTGTCAGGAACTTTACTGCAGTTTGTGGAGAAGTTCCTTGGTTGTGCATGATGAACCAGCACATCTGGTAGGATGGAAGTGGAATAGAGCAAAGAAGTAATTTTGGCATTTCTTATAAAGGTGGAACCTGGAGCTTTTTGTTTGTAGAAATGTGAAAATACCACTGTGGCAGACATGCTGGAAAACTATGGTGGTATGATCCATAATCGCTCCTGTGGACCACTTGATTGTGAAAGTAGTAATGTAGTTTTCCAACTACAGGTAAGACAATTTATCTTTCTAGGAAGAGAGCTTTGTGTATGCCAGCAATACATTAGATCCTTTATCAGAGATAAAGCAAATGCTTTACTGAAAAGAGCTTTTTTTTTTCCCCCTCTGGGAAATAGAAACCTCAAAGATCAGAAACAACAAAGGTTTTTTTGGTAGTTGTTCATTTTTCTTTTGTTGAAAAGGGAATAGACCAGTGTCTATTTGATTATTTCCAAGACTGTAAGGAGGCGAATAATGTTCCACAATCAAAAGTTTTGACTTCGACAGTGTCCCAGTATTTGCAGTGGGTAATTTACACATCAGTCTGTCTAGAAGTTCACAGGGAATTCAGAGAAGTGTTCCTCCTCAGTGTTTGCTCAGCCCATGTACAGCATGCTGCAGGAAAAGTTGTTGCAAATAATGCATTATTTGGCTGTAAAAGTTGCAAAAGTTCTCAGTCATGTTTTGTCATCAGCTACAAGGTTTTGAGATTGCATGATAATGATACTACCATTTTGGCAATACTGAACATGTAGGAATGTTGAAACATTTCCCAATGGGATGATTATTTTCGTAGTTTTCAGTTGAAAGGATGTCAAAATATTGTCCAGGTGATGGAACTCCTGGAAGACATTTAGTGCAAATGCCTTCTTGGAACTGCTGTGTCTTTCAAAGCTGACAAAGGGGAGATAACAAAGACACACTTCCAAGGAAGGAAATCTCCTTGTATCTTTCAGCCTGCTGACAACATCTGGGAGCAGTCTGTTTTTGCATCTCCTCAATTTGATGAAAATGCATTAGTTGAAAGGCAGCTTACAGGAAATGTACTAGTTCTTGAAGGTTTCAGACTTGGTGAAAGGCAGCATATGAATAATTAGAAGGAGTAATACTGTATGGTGAGTGGTCAGTAAAGCTAATGCTTTAGGACCCTGGCATTAGGACATTATCTACATCACAATTTAGATTCTAGTTCTTGAATTGTCTTAAAAATTGTGGAATTAACTACTCCTATCAGTCCAAAATGCATCAGTGAAAATAATATTTCTTTGAGTAAAGAGGTATGGGAAGACCGAAGAAACTTAGGAAATGTTACATTAACCTGAACTCTGAACTGAATTTATTTTCAATTGTACACATAAAAAATAATAATAAAAAAATATTAGAATGCATTGAAAGGCATCCAGGTTGCTTAGTACCTTTTAAAACAGTAAATTTTAAATTCTTCTGAGTTAAATATTTGTGTACTGCAGAAATGTACCAGTGAGGAGGGGAAAAAGCATGCTGCATGATGCAAAATGGATATTTCCCTAATGCAATTCTTAAAATGACATATTGCATTTGTTTGCCAAATAGTTCTCCCTTATTACCACCAAGAAGGCAGTCTCCCTCTTTCTGTCCGGCATGTCAGAGACAAAATAAGAGCAAGAATAGAGAGCTAGTGACAACAGATGAAGAGAAGGCTGAGGTTCTCAACAGCTTTTTTTCCTTAGTCTTTACTGGCAACCTCTCTCCCAACACCTCCCAAGTCAGAAAACCACAAGGCAGGAATCAAGATGGTGAGGTCACTCCCACTGTATGTGAAAATCGGTTTCATGACCTCCAGAGGAACCTGAACATACATAAGTCTATGGGACCCAGTGAGATGCATCCCAGAGTTCTGAGTGAACTGGCAGATGGAGTTGCTAAGCCACTCTCAATAATATTTGAGAAGCCATGGCAGTCAGGTGAAGTCCCTAGTGATTGGAAGAAGGGACAAGTTACACCTACCTTTAAAAAGGGTAGAAAGGAGGACCCAGGGAACTACCGACCTGTCAGCTTCACCTCTGTGCCTGGGAAGATCAGGGAGCAGATTCTCCTAGAAAGCCTGGTAAGACACATGGAGGACAGGGAGGTGATTGAGGACAGCCAGCAGGGCTTCACTAAGGGCAAATACTGCCTGACAAACCTAGTGGCTTTCTATGACAGAGTGACTGCATCAGTGGACAAAGGATGGCCTATGGATGTGATCTATCTGGACTTCTGCAAGGCCTTTGACATGGTCCCCCACAACATCCTACTCACCAAGTTGGATTTGATGGGTGAACCGTTCAGTGGATAAGGAATTGGCTGGATGGCTGCATCCAGAGGGTGGTGGTCAATGGCTCAAAGTCCAGATGGAGACCAGTGACAAGTGGTGTCCCTCAGGGGACTGTACTAGGGCCTGTCTTGTTTAACATTTTTATCAATGATATAGACAGTGGGATCGAGTGCACCATCAGCAGCATTGCAGATGACACCAAGCTGAGTGGTGCTGTCAATACACCAGAGGGAGGGGATGTCATCCAGAAGGACCTAGACAAGCTGGAGATGTGGGCCCAGGTGAACCTCATGAGGTTCAACAAGAGCAAGTGCAGGGTCCTGCACTTGCTGGAACAATCCCCATTGTCCATACAGGCTGGGGGAGGAGGTGATAGAGAGCAGCCCTGCAGAAAAGGAGTTGGGGGTGCTGGTAGACGAGAAGCTGGACATGAGCAGCCAGTGTGTGCTTACAGCCCAGAAGGCAAATTGCATCCTGGGCTGCATCAAAAGAAGTGTGGCCAGCAGATCAAGAGAGGTGATTCTACCACTCTACTCTGGTCAGACCTCACCTGGAATACTGCCTCCAGCTCTGGAGCCCTCTGCACAGGAAGGACATGGACCTGATGGAGCAGGTCCAGAGAGATGATCAGGGGGCTGGAGCACCTCTGCTACGAGGACAGGCTGAGGGAGCTGGGATTGCTCAGCCTGGAGAAGAGAAGACTCTGGGGAGACCTAACAGCCACCTTCCAGTACCTGAAGGGAGCTTACAAAACGACTGGAGAGGGCCTGTTTACAAAGGCCTGGAGTGAAAGGACAAGGGGTGATCATTTTAAATTAGAAAAGAGTGGATTTCAATGAGAAATAAGGAGGAAGTTCTTTACCACGAGAGTGATGGGGCACTGGAACAGGTTGCCCAGGGAGGTGGTTGAGACCCTAGAGACATTCAAGGTGGGGCTTGACTGAGCTCTGAGCAACCTGCTCTAGTTAAGGATGTCCCTGTTCTCAGCAGGGGGCTTGGACAGGATGACCTCTAGAGGTCCCTTCCAACCCAGACATTTCTATATTTCTAAAATTCTCACTTGATACTAGACTTGAAGTCATAGAACATAGAACAACTCAGATTGGAAGGGACCTCAGAAGATCATCTAGTCCAACCTTTTGTGGAATAGGGAGCCTAGATGAGACTATCTATCATTTTGTCCAGTTGCATCTTGAAAAATGTTGATGCAAAGGAGGGAATAGAAAAAGCCTGTTCATTTTAAGCATTTTCATCCCATGGAATTACTATAACCAGAAATCAAAGAAGACCAAAATGTGAAAAGTAATCAAGAGGAAGCCCTGGAAAGCTGGCTGCTTTTCTTGTTAGAACAAATGTGCACAAGAAGAGCCGGGGTTGAGAGAAGGGCCCTGGTAGTTGCTGACATCGAGGAGGATCAGCCCAACCACACTGGAAGTATTTCCTGCATCTACTCTATTACTGCTCTAATTTTCTCTGCCATTTTCTCCAGCTCCAGCCTACATGCAAGGTTACATGGACCCCAGCCTCACCAGTCCTCTACCAACAACAGCATTATTCTGCCCTTTTCCTATATCACAAGCTCATCCCATGGCTAAGGGAGAGCAGATGAAGCACGTGTGACTTATGCAAGCTGGATGCCAGAGGTGAACTGCAGTTAGGATAATGATTCCTTGATCTCTCTGTTTACAGATTTATATCTGGCTTGTAATGGTGCCAGTGTCCTCAGGAGCCCTTTCTAGGGATTTCTGGGACTCACAAAAACATGTTAGGAAGAGGATGGAGTTAATCAGTTGGGCTTTCCTGCTGCTATATTCAGCCTAGCAAGCTGCCTCTGACAGATGTTTCTGCTTTTAGGCCACAAGAAACTTTACTGACTGGCTTTCCCTGTGTTCAAGAAGCATGTAAAGCTATCAAAGACTTGTTTTCCATAAGATCATTTTCTTGTCAGGTGATATTTTTCTGTCTAGAGTATGGTAGATTTTAATGAATCTCTCAATAGTCTGATCCCCAGGAAAAGAAATAGAGAAAATTTACATTACCTGATTTTCTCTCCTGCCTGTGGGAAACGTAGGCTGTAAGTGATGATGAAGTTGCACAGCACAGCTCTGTGAAGAAAGTGCCCAGAGCCCTCTGCTTCCCATCAACTGTCTCATCAGCTACCCTGGCCTGCCTATTTTGTGGTAAGGAGTCAGGCCTTGAATAAAATCTCCTGTGTATCATACAAACCAAATTAGACCCAGGTCCCGGGTATTCCTTACACAGTTTGAGGCCAGTTAGTTTAGAGCGCTGCCTATCCCTACCCGTCTCCCATGGCTTGCATGACAAGAAGGGAAACCTGAGTTTCCTGTGTGAGCTGTCTCTCTGCAAGCCTTCTCTGGATGGGATAGGGGAATGGAGGCCTTGAACGCACCTCCTCCATGGGCTGTGGGATAATAGAGGACCCCTCTCCTGGAAAACACCTCCTCCCCCGGTTCCCGCCCTTGCCTTGCTGTGTTTGCCCCGCAGGATTTACCGACTTGAGCATTGAGTTCACCCAGCTGTGACAGGATCAGACAAGACCAGGTTAAAACAAAACGGCCCCAGTTCTCCATTTCACCATTGTAGTCCCCTGAAGTGAGCAAAGTTGCTCGTTGGTCCCCCAGCATAACTCCAGGAAGAAGCTGCCTGTCCAAAGGACATTGATGAGGTTATCGGTCCTCCCTGGCTCATGGCACAGGCAGTTTTCAGAAGGTACATAACTGCCTGTCCTGCAAATGGTGCCTTTCCTAATCAATCACAACTATTTGTGCTCACAGGCATCACCTTACAGGGGTCAATAAGGATGGCAGTTATCTAGCTGACCAAAATTGCAGGTGCAAAATTATGCCTGCAGCTCTCTGGGACCATAAAGACAAGGCATCCTCTGAAGGTGGGTTGCAACAGAAGCTACCACACAGTAACTGTACAAGGCCTTCATCTCCTGGTGGAGCCCTGCAGGGTGCTGCTTCTGGCATGTAGTCTATTCATTTGGAAGAAGGAGAAACACAATTTTAACCATCCTTTCCTGGCAGCAGTGGCTAGAAGGGATGGTTATTTTAGTGGGACATAACATTATTGTAATAATTGCTGCTTCATCAGACAGAATTATTAGTCTGTCAGTAATGCATTAGACAGCAACACTTGTCTCAAATGCCTGTTAGTTATCTAAATAAGCAAATTTGCTTCCTTTCCCACTGTGCTCACTAGCGTCTTGTATCATTTGGGCAGCCAAAAGCTGTAATCTTGCAAATACCCCCTCAAGTCCTTGTCATTACAAGGGTTGTCTCCTCGAAATGCAGAGGCTGTCAGTGTGAGGAAGAGATGCCAGACTAGTCTCCCAGGGTTTGATTCAAATCCTTTTGAAATCAGTAGAGAAATGCTCCCAGTCTTTCATGGCTTTGGATTATAACTTTTTCCAGGCAGGAATTTGGCTTCAAATGTCTCTTGAATACACTTGTGAGATCTGGCAGCTGATAAAACACTCATCTTTCAGCAAATGCAGACAGCAGAGCCCCTGAACATACTGGGGTTTTTTTCAACATACAGTTTTTCTCCTGGGGAAAGCAGTAATCCAATACGCTTTCTTGTCTAGAGTCAGACCTGCCATAGCTTTTTAGTTACTCAGAGACATCCCAAACCTGAAAATCTGGCTTTTGGTTTAAGGCTGCAGACATCCAGAGGGTGTCAGTGCATGCCCTCTGCCCACTGCACAGCCAGGGTTTGCCCTTCTGTCCACCTCCCCTGTACCTGCATCCCCTCCTTTAAACACCAGCTCTCACAGAGCCCTGGACTCTGCTCCAGCCAGCAGGGCTGCCTGCCTGCTCCACCTCACACAAGCCAAAATCCCAGGAGAGTGTCCCCCCTGCCATCATGGGCCAAACAATGGGATGGCTTCCCTGCAAACCCTAGTCCTCTGCTGCCCCCATCATTCTAAATCTTCCCCTGGGATGCTGTGCATGAGCTGTGACAGTGAGCTCCCCATCCCTAAAGAAGAGCATCTTCAGAAGGTAAATTTGTACCTTGAAGCTGCAGCCCCCAGGAAGATGTAGCACAAAAGCAGGTCCCATGGGATGAGCGTGGGATGGGATGGCAGCTGCTGGCATGAGTGCAGTGTCCCTCGGGCAGGAGCCAGGTGGTCCTGAGGGTAGCTGGTAGTGCACAGAGAGCCTGGAAAACATCATCCCACCAATTTGAGTTGTCTCAGGGCTATCCTGGATGTCAGCCCCTCTTTGCCTCCCAGCTAATGAAGAACAAAGTAAAGGAAGATCCTGGCTCACCACTAGCCTGCACATGAGTGAAATGCCCAACAGCCACCCAAATTCCTCTCTTTCTGATCCAAATCTGCACAGAAGCTGGAGTGCAATGACTGCTGGAGGAGTCTGAGATGAGAAAAACCCAGAACTCTAGGGGGTTCCCCCTAGGGGACTGTTTCATACAAATCTCAAACACTGAGGTTTCTCACAAGAGTGTTCATTTCACTCAGGTAAGTTATCAAGAACATAATGAAAACAATCATCAGGCAAATTGTTCCACCTTCTGGAGAATTAATTACCTTCCTGGCTGTGGCTGGTGACCCTTACAAACACAAACTGTAGGTCTGCTGCTCATTTGGAGCTGTAAAAAGAAAACATTGTGCGTTTAACAAAAGGATATAGAGCCATCTAGTGACAAGAAAAACTCATTCTTCATTTCATGATGTGAAAGACCTTCACAAGCCCCCAAAATTCTATGTTGGCCACCAGGACAGGTAGGCCTGCGAGGCATGAGCAGTTCCTCTCCCAGGGATGTGCATGGCTGAGCCTTATGAGATTCACACCTCCAGAGCTTCACGTGGTCCTCAGCAAAGGTTTTGGGAGAAGGGATGGCAGCACCAAGCAAAAATGCTTCTTGGGTCATCAGCAAGGTTTGGGAAGAACCCATGGTTCTCACAAGCAACATAGGGCAGCCAGGTGCAGGCAGAGCTTGGTCCCAGCTGCACAGCAGGCAGATGGTGCTCATGTTTGTTGGGAGAAGGAGTTTTGAGGTTTTGAGCTGCTTTAGTCAGATGAGGAAAAATTCAGGACAGGAAAGATGTTTCTTAGAAGAGAAAAAAAAAAATCAAAACACTTTGCTTCAAAATTTGCATGAATGTTATTAAATAAGTAAATAAATAAATGATTCTATAAATTGTGTCCTTTTTAAGCCACATATTGAAAAAAACACATTATTTTTAATGCTTCCTTTTCCTTTTCTTTGTCTAGCACATTCCTCTTCTCTTCTGAAGAATTCACACAACTCAGCTCATTATCAGTCTGGCTAATTACATTACTGGCCTTCCCAGCAAATTAGTATCCAAAGCCTGCCATTTTACAGTAAACTCCCTGAAGAAAGGGATAATGAGGCTACTTAGAAGGGTTTGTTCCTCAGGTAATTTCCATACAGTTCTTAGTTTATTAAGTGGGAGATAAGGTAGCCACCATAGCTTTTATGTTAGCCTTCCCTAGCACTTCTCGGAAGAAAAAGATTCTTCTGCTAGAGGCCCAGAGGTGAGACCATTTGCCTCAAGTTTGAGAGAGACCAAAGCCATCTCTGGCCCTATCTGTGCTGTAGGCAAAACTGAGACAAAGACCATTTGGGTGCCTTAGGCAGTATCCTCAAGCTCAGTGATGGACCCCCGGGACAAGTTGGTTGTGTCCCAACCACAGAGCCCTCAAGCCTAGGTCTTCTCCTTATACTCAGGTTTCTCCATGGCCAAAAGACAGGTTTGTCCCCTTGTGCCAGGAACAGAAACTGCTTCAAAGCACTTGAAATGAGTGCAGGCTGCATGGTAGCCCATCAGAGTGGTGCTTTCATAGCATAGCAGATACCTGCAGGAGTGTGGCATGAGGCTGTCTGAAGATGCTGGGCTGTGAGCACCAGCTCAGGTCTGCAGTGAGCAAACTGATCGGTACCAGCATCACCCTAGCTCAGGGCAAGCAGAGACAAACTAAACCATACCAAGCCATCCTGGGAGGGAGAAGGACTTGAACTCCAGTTTTGTGGAGAAGTTCCAGCTGCAAAGTTTGGTTTGTATCACAATGGAAACAAACCCAACACTGTGTGCACCACAAAACATCTCAAAACCAAACACTCTTTTTGGGGTTAACCTACATGTTTGGATTAGCTTCTGAGTTCTGCTTTTCTTTGTAAAATAAAGGCCAAATTTTTCCCTTCGTTGTCCCCACAGAAAGGTTTTCTTTCTGTCAGATGACAGTTCTTTGAACATTTTCTACTCAGTGATTTGTTCATACCTGCAGTCCCAGACAGGAAGTCATCCTAGTTGTTTCACACATCCCTAATTAAGCCAAAGTGAAATGAGTGGAAGTAATGAGCTACCAGAATGAAGGTCATGGAAGGAGAACAAAACAATGTAGTCATCAAAGGAACCTAAATGCTTTTGTGTAGGCTTTTAATTTAAACCAAGAATTCCCCACAACTCTTACCTGATTATATCAATCTCTACCACACTTAGCTGTGTTCATTTTGTTATATATTCCTCTCCCCAGATCCTCTCATCTCCCTTTGGCCACTTGTGAGTGAAAAATTCACCCATATGTTGTGCCTATTCATAAATTTACATACTAAAATCTGGGAGAAGAGGCTGTGCTACATGCTTGTCCAGCACTTGGCACGATAGGATTTCCAGTCTTTCCCTGGGCTGTTATAAATACAGCACAAGTGCCGTAATGGCACATGGGTCTCCCTTACCCTCTCGTCTGGAGGTGTTACTCTGGTCACGGTTAATCAAGTATGAACCTGAGAGTGACAAGTTAGTTCACTCTAGTCACTTTAATTGCTTTAGAGTCTGGTCCAAAGTCTGTAGCTGTCTCACAGTGTTGGCCAGGATCAACCTTTAATTTAAAGGCCTAATTCTGAGTGTATTTAAACAAAAGGCTCTCTGTGAAGAACTACCCTACCAGACCCTCCAAGTGCTGGAAGCTAGACAAACATGTGCTGTGCTTTCTGCAAAGGACATCAAGAAAAACAGCTTTCTGTTTTATTTGAAAAGTTTCCATCTCTCCAGCACAGTAGAGAAAAAATGAAGCCCTTCTTCCACTCTGAACCAAGCCAACAAAAGCAACTGTTTTGCACAATTCTACCTCATATCAATATGTCCATGACTAGAACTGACTTGGATGATAAGTCATCAACCATATTTACTCATCAGGCTCTGTCCTTTCTGCTCCCTCTTCCCAGGCTACCTGCAAGCTGTTTCTCTGCCCCACAGGGAGAAGCTGCCACCCCTCTGATGTGTGTTGTGCCAGCTTGCTCTTAAATACCCCCTGCCTGCTTCAGCAGGACACTGCTGTTCCCTGCTGTAACAGATTTGAGGGGGTATAGAGCTGAGTCATTCAACTTCGAGCTCTTGGGAGAAGTCTCCTTTCTCCTTTAAGAGTACTAATTTTCTTCTATAGCTTTTAATTACAATTAGGACATCTGCAACACATCCTTTCTCTCTGGCATCTCTCACTTCACCATGCTGCCCCAGTCCTCTTAACTGCCATTGCTTATGCCATCTGAAAATGCACATCTCTGTGCCACTTGGGTGCCCAGCAGAACAGAGGAACACAAACTGCAGCTCCAACCTAAACTGTCAAACAACCAATGAGCCACTGCCAAGGAGGGACAAGGAGAGATGGCATCCAGACAGGGATATTAGCACAGGGAGCTGTGTTGAGCTCAGTGATAGTTTGCAGGCAGAAGGAGAGATTGCATCAATTAACTAATGATATGCAGGGGGATCCATTTGGGTGTGCTCACTCCCCATTTCTTTATGAATCACTCAACGAAGAAATAATTTAGAGGCACATTTACTTATTTGCCATACCCTGAAGGTGCCATAGCCCATGTGCATGGAGATGTGTTGTGACTGTTTGCAATTGCCCTCATAAAACTCCCAGTCAGGTGAGTGCATTTCTTTGTTTTCTGTGTTTTGGTCCATTGGCTGGTCAGTGGCTTGCAGCGCTGCCTCGCACTTGAAACAGTCCTGCTTAAGTAGATGCCTGGTCCTTAGTTAGAGACAAGAAAGAGCAAGGTTTCAGAGCCCAGCACAAACTCCTTTATTCAACAATTCTCTTAGCAGAGTCATCTGTTTTCAAGGAAGAAAATGATGGTTAATTGAATCCTGGGATCTGATCATCCCACTGAGCCCAGTAAAGCCAGTTTAAGCAGAAGTAGCTCTAACAATGAACTCTCAATACATACCCCCTCCCCCATGCAACTTGTGAAGCTTGTAGGTGGTTTCACTGAAGTTTTATGACAACAACTAGGGAAAACAACTTTGGGAACTAACATTGCCTGGCGAGGCACAGCCTGCAGCATGTTTTTTATGGTCAAGAACTCACAGCATTCCTGACTTCATTTCCTCAGTACTTGCAGCTGTCCCCCTTTATGGCAGAGCTGTGCCCCCCTCCCAATTAGCAGGACAGCATCATGGGTTCAGACATGGTAAAGGAAATGACTGGGGCAGTGGAGAGATGAAATTTGAAACCCTACATAAATTAAAACAAGGAAACGCTTGTCTAGGTAACAACTGCTAACTTGCTCTTGCAGCCAGCATCTTTGAGGCACATCCCCATTGCCTGGGTAGGACACCATTGACTTTGAGTGGGTGGTGTTCAGGGCCCCATCAATGCAGGTCTGGGACCACAGACAAACACAGAGAAACACCACAGTCTTACAGGCTTCCAGTGCGTGACCTAATATGCTCAGAAACATCTTGATTATCACTACCCCATGTGGTGTTCTCCTTGGGGCCACCGCAAAAGTCACAATCTGCAGATGCATGAAAAGGTGCTGTCACTGATGTTACTCATGTCAGTCTTCCTGGGCTGGTAGCTAAGGCTTTTCCTTATCAGCAGATGCTTCATAATGTAGCGCTCCTGCTCACATCAAAAGGAATGAAATAGATAAATACATTCTCAAGGAAAAGATTTTGTTCCTAAAAAGTCAGTGAGGTTGGTACAGGACCTAGTGGTAGGACCTGTCCTGCAAAGCATGCAGTGAGAGCAATTGGTAATGAAAGTGCAGCATTTTGGAGGATGAGGTAAGACTCCATGGTTCTGGAAATAATGCAAGAGCCTCAGAAACCAGAAACATGCGTCAGACCTTATTTTCCCCTGAAGCTGTTGAACATTAACAAAGCCTACATTAGTGGCAGGGCTGAGTTGCTGGCAGGAGGGGGGTCTGATGCTCACTGCAATGGGCCTTCCCCTTCTTCCAGGTTTCACTGCTGTCTCACTTCAGCTTGATGTAGCATGTGGGCTGCAAGCCTCTGGTCTTGCCCTCACTACTTGGGATAGTTAGCTAAATCTCAGACCAGTGTGGATGCCCACCATCCATGTCAGAAGAAATGTAGGCAGAGCACATCTGAGCTCTCCTGAGAGGGGAGATTGCTGTGGCTGAGGTTGGCTTCCTCTGATCAGTGATTTCTGTGAGTCCTAACATTTTTTTGACTCCAGCCTTTAATAAACTTGGCTGTGCTCCAGCCATTTTAGCCCATTTTTTTTTCTAGCAAGTGAGACTTGGCTTTTGCAGACACACACGCTGTCTATCTCATGAGGTTTTTACCTTGCTCATTCACAGGCAAAGAAAGTACCATTTGGTGTATGAGTGTATGAGACAAACAGCAGCTTGTAGTTTCATCATTAATTATTTACCAGAGAAAGAAAACTTCCCCACCTGGGAACATTATGTTTTCTTTGTGGACAGGGGATGATAGGGTAATGAATGGCCACTCATGACACGAGAATGCAGGCGATTAGCTACAGCCACGCTGATGGCACTTCCCAAGTAATGGCAGTTCAGCTCTTAGTTATAACAGGCTTGACTCAGTCTGGACATTTGAACACTACCCATCCACTTCCAACTTGAGACTGCCCTGCCTGGGTTTTGAGTTCATAGATAACTTGGTAAAAGCATGAGCCAGTCCTGATGAAACTCTCCTTAGCTCTGTTACACTGCAAAACCCCAGATCAGCTGGAAATATTTGTTTGAGCAGAAAAGGAGGTGCACAAGCTCCTTGATGATCTCATGCTACCCATTGTTCCCATTTCTTCTGTGTGCTTCAAGATGGGAGGACTTTGTAATCAATCAGTGTTAGTTTTGATCCCTTGAATGACAGTGGGAGGGTGCAGCTGGGATGAGCTGCATTTCTCTGAAGGCATCTCAGCACACAGCCTCTCTGCACAACATATTTGGCATAAGAACTCCTGGGAAATGTCTTTGCTTCTGTCACAGGAGCACAGGGGGACCACAGCTGGGGCCTTCAGCCAGATCTCCCACTTCTGTAAATACTCACAGGCTAATTTCACCTGAGATACATATTTCCTCCTGTACACTCACCTTAAACCTCTTGTCACACTGTGGGAGATCAAATCAGAGTAAAAGCAGCCATCCCCACACAGAAACATCATGTAGCCAAGCATCCTCTGCCTGCTGTTAGGATAACATAGCAATTTGCCTTCTCTTCTCTTCTCTTCTCTTCTCTTCTCTTCTCTTCTCTTCTCTTCTCTTCTCTTCTCTTCCCTATAATTATGCTTTAGTCACTGGTCATCTGGTCTCTTCAGACCTATAATCCAGCAACCTTTCCAGTCCTGTCACCTACAAGTACTTATTTGTTTGCATAGTTAGGATGACTTAAGCATATTTTTTCTGCTCTTTTGGGAAGACATAAACTGCAGGCAATTTAGCTGGCAACGTAATGCCGATAATGTGCCTTGCTTGGAAAAAAAATCCATAGGTGCTTTAAATATTAACCATATGGGCATGACAGTAAACATGCTTCAAAAGCCCCAGGAAATGTTAAATGAAAACAGAGCAGCAGTGGGGAAGTGATTTCCCCTTCATGTTGTACATGCAGCAAGGTCTATCTCTGACATATTTAACAAGATATAAAGTTGTAGCATCCTGTATGGTCACTAAATTGTCTTCTGTAAGCAACTGTGCGTATTTGACTTTGGCACCTTTCTAGCAGTGTGGAAAGTGTTTGTAAGGAACCATAAAAAGTCATTACATATGCAGAACAATTGAACCTCCTCAGCATCTGTGGTAGGAAACACATCTGTCTTCTGTCCCTTTCTTTCCTAAATGTCTCCCAGAATCAACTTTTATGGGAGGGTCGTAAAAATCCCTTTCTATTCGAATCCAGGAGTTAACAATACCCCCTGTGACCATAAACACAAGATGTTTCATTGAGGAAAGAGGTGCACTCAAGTAAGCAGAGATCTTTGTGACAGTTGCTGCCAGCATGGTCCCCATGCACCGCTAATCACATTAGTGGGAGAGCACGGAGGTGGCCGGCAGACAGCAAAAGAAAGAGGGAGAGAAAAGCAAGACTAATCTTGTTAAAAGGGAAGCAAAGATAGACGCTACTTTTACACAGAAGCTTATAACGTCCCCATTTTCCCAGGGCTGGAATCACCTGGATGCTCTCTGAGCAGCACAGCCACTGCTATCGTGGAAGCAAAGAGCCCCACATCTCCCTTGTGTTTACTGAGGGCTGTTTTTTCTTACGGCTCTTTGGCATCCACGTTCTCTTGATTCTGCACAGGCAACCTCAAATCCTTCCTGAAGTAGAGGTTTGCTTGCCTTCAGATGACTTTAAAAGCAGTAGGATCATTTTTAATAACCTGCATGTGGTCCTTTTCCAACAGAGGAAGACTCACAATTTTTAACAGACAAAACAAGTGCTGGATCTGAAATATTCCTGTGTTTCATCATTCTCCCCTGGGGAAGCAATATCAGATGTTTGAAGGCACCTCCTCCCTGAATGAAGTCTTTCACTCTCTGAGTGAGTGAGGACAACGTGTGGATCCCCAGTCATGCAGCTGCAGCGTGCTTTTCTTACTCGGGGACTCCCAAAGCACCCCCAACCTGGGAGCTAAGGATTAGCCAAGGAGTCACTATGTGGCCTCTGACAGTACCCATGGTAGGGCTTCATCCTCTAGTCAGGCCGTACAACCTCACCACGCTGCAAGCCATGATGCAGAGGTGTTGCCCCAGGGCTGAGGTCTCCTCTGTCCGCTCCCTTCTCCCATATTTGTTGGAGATCGGGCAAATAAAGCGGGTGCAGAAGCTCACTGAAGACACTCACCAAAGCATAGACACTAACGTGCACACTAACCTACAACTGCAGCTCTGCACACAGGATGCTGTGACACAGTGCTGAGGCTCTCCAGCCAGCTGGGAGCCCAGGCCAGGCAGTACCCAAACCAACGAGCTTCCAGTTCAACTAGGCAAGATGGGTGTTTGGGGAAAAACTTTCCCCTTTTGGGGTACCAGAGCCTGGAGAGGCAGAGCCACATGCCCAGGGTGCCTCTCCAAGCTGGTGCTGGAGAGCTGATGGATATAGCCTTTCTGGATACTTCTGCAGCCCCTTGAGAACAAGACAGTCCCTCCTCCAACCATGCATTGCTGTGAAACTTCCAGATCTGTGTTAGTGGTTAAACTACAGGGTTTAATGTTGGAAGGGAAAACAGCATCTTGTTATCTGAAAGGAGCCTTAACTAATTTTTATACCCACAGCTGTTTAATCAGTATCATACTACAGTTCTAAGGATGGAAAAACAAAGTGCTTGCGTCAGTAGATGGGGTGTCTGCCACTGTGTGCCTCGTCAATTAATCAAATGGGGCAGGGGAGGGAAGACCCAACAGACGGGCAGGAGAAATCCCTGACAGAAAATCTCACTTGTTGTCGTGAGAGTCTGCGACCAGCCAGATGGGGAGGGGTTCAGCCACTTGTTTGCACAAAGCACAAACACCAGACCCTCTTGGCATTGCAAAAATTATTTCAGTATGGACTGGTGGTGTCTAAATGAGCTGGGAATTGGCTGTTGTCAGCAGCCTGGGGCACTTGTGCTTCCCTTGCCATCGGGGCTGGGGCTTTCCAGGAGGGGTGGCAGCACTGGGCAGGAGGGGATCCCCTGGGGAGCAGAGGGACTGGCTACAGGAATAGGAGAGTCTATGAAGGAAGAGCTCTAAAGATTCTTTCAGTGATATTTAGGAAAAGCAATTGGACTGAGGACACCACCCTTGGAAGTAGACTGTGCAGGGCAGAGACTCCTGCAATGAAGAGTAGCCCAGCTAGGCCTGACATTTCTGAGCACTGGAAAGCAGAGCCACTTGGTAGCTGCCTAACCAAGAGGGGAACCTGAAATTCATGTGTTGCTCTCCCAAGCAATGGATGATTTGTTTCCCAGTCCCAGGATTTGATCAGTGAGACCAAGACTCTCTAACCCTGTGGCTCTACTCAGTTTTCTGACCCCTTCTCTCTGTGCAAGGACAGCCCTAGAATCCCAAACTGGGTAGCATCAGGGGTACCCTCCCCGGTCCCTGCAGCCTCTCCCACCTCAAACGATATTGACATTGACCATTCAATCGTGGATGGTTTTAGTGGTTGTTGAGGAAGGGCTTGGGATCCATCCAGGGCAGGGAGCTTGGAGCTGAGAGAGGGAAGGAAAGGCAGCAAAGGGGATAAAGGGGAGGAGGTTACAGATGCCAGGGAACAAGGCAAAGTGGGGGCTGAAGGGAGGAGAAAAGAAAAGCCAGAAACAGCTGACAGAGAAGCCTGTTTCCTCACTGTTGATAGCTCTGTGAGAGGTAACAGGTGAAGGAATGAGGAATTTGGATGCTGCAGAAAGTCAGCATTTATGCCTGTGCAAGTCCTCAGTAGGCTGTAGGGGACATCCCCATCATGTGGGGCCCATATGCATGCTGTGTTTCTGCTCCAAAGGCAACAGGCAGCCCCAGTCCTCACCTTGCTCTCCTCTCCTGTAGGTGCATGGTCTGGGCTACTATTATTGGCATTGTTGTTATTATTAACATTATTACTATTTGTTGTAGTAGTACTGTTATCAGTATCATTACTATTGTGATGATTTCCTGATTTTCCTAGGAATCTGGACCTTTGTCTTAGGCAGAAAGGATCACCTGTGGTTTCTCTTAAAGACAGAAAACACCTTGCTTTTTCTCTCAAGGATGTCTATGTGGCCCTTAGATACAATTTGTTCATCTCCTCAGCTAAGACAACATACCAATCCCTCCCCTGGGCTCTGACCCCTCCATGCCTTCTCTGTTTACAGAGTTATCTTTAGCATTCCTGCCTCCTCACCACTGCTCAGGGGCAGCAAACAGTTCAGATAAAATTGATCCAATGGATACAAGGAAAGATGTCATGAAGAAACCTGGGGCACAAGGCCATTCACAGTCTCTTTGCCATCACATAAGCCAGCTGAGGGTCAGTTTGGCATTAATTGACTCCCAAGGCGAAGTCTCATAACAAGGGATGCTGAGAGGCTCTGAGTATCACTCACTAAGTGCAAGCTATGGTGTTACTACAATTATTATCATCGATTTTGTGCAAATTAATTGGACAAACCCTAATTCCACCTTTCTCCTTAGATACACTCAGAGGGTTTGAAGGCCAGAAAAATGGTGCAGACTACCCAGTCTGACCTGCACAGTACATCCCAGAGCTTCTTAATCTTAGTTTTGGCTTCGGTCCCATGATTTTGGGCAAGTGCTTGAGTGTCTGAAAGTGGAACAGGAGTCTTCTTAGTGTTTGTCCATCAAGGCTGCCTCCAGCTTTTCAAGGGCTACTCAGAACAAATGACCTCTTCCTGGGGATGTGATGTATCCTCTCAATTTTTTAACCACAGGTAGGGTACACAAAGATTATATTAAATTAACTACTTGCAGGGGAAGTCCCTCTTCCTTGTTCTCTGGTCCTGCAGATCATTTTCAGAGTATTACAAATCCTCATAAGTCATACAAGAAACCCTCCTCTTTTGCTTGGGAAATGACTTCACCCCTAGGCTAAAATATCAGGCTCCTACCCAGCTGCTCTCTGTGTGGCCCCCTGAAATGTCACATATTTTTCTGCAGAGTGGCCTAAACTCAGCCAGAAGGGTGAGATAGTGGTGCATTATTTCCCTCCGCAAAGGAAGGGGAACATTTAACCTTTGAGCATTGCCATACTTAGCATGGCATGCCCAATTCCTGGCATGACTCCTTTGCCTGCCCTTCCCCAAGGTATGTGGGATTATAACTCCAGCCATGCTGTGCTCTGAGGTGGCAGTGGGAAGGGGAAAGACACAGAGTGCAGCCCACAGATCACATACAACGGCCTCAATCCCCTTGCAAACAGCTGAGCCTGCCAGAATGGTATGAACCTGTAAATCGGCAAACATTAGGTCCAAAAAAAGCCCCTCCAAAACTCATATTTTGGACACTGTAGGTGTCATAGCTTCAAGCATCATTAAGTAAGGACTCCATTTCCAGCAACTGTTTACTCTCCAGGTCTTAATCAACACAAGTACTCAAGCAGTGTGCAGCTGCAGCAGGCAGGCTGGCAGGGCTGCCAACAAAGCTGCTGACCATGAGGAGGTCTGCTGGAGCAGCTTAAAGGTTGTTTGCTTGCTGATTGCTCTGACAAACTTACCTGACTGACTTTCTCTTCTGCAAAGAATAAAATTCATCTAAAGAAGTCAGATGTATAGGAGTCTTTCCTTCATACTAGTTCTATGCAGTTTATATATGTCTCTCTTTATTTGCAGTAGTGACTTTATTTTCTATAGTGATTTCTATAGTGTTTTCTAAGGTGTTGCCCTGGTTGGGAAAGTCTGTGAAAGGTGGTTGTGATTCTCCCAAGGAAAGCTTAATAAGTGACTTGGTGAGGCCAAGTTGATTTGGTATACCCTACAGCAACATCCAGCTCTTGAATATTTTTGGAGCCCTGATACTGAAAAATACAGGAGCATCATTACTGGGGGGAGTGGAGAGCAGTAAGGATGATTCTCTGGCTGTTATGGGGACACATCTAGATCGGTATGAGTGGAGATATAAGAAATTGGGTATTATTCAATCAACATATCAAACCAAAGTACACTGTATC
Source organism: Megaceryle maxima (assembly GCA_024605025.1). Taxonomy (NCBI): domain Eukaryota; kingdom Metazoa; phylum Chordata; class Aves; order Coraciiformes; family Cerylidae; genus Megaceryle; species Megaceryle maxima. Next base: position 25,378 of record JANHGN010020077.1, read on the forward strand.
ATATATACACATATATATCATGTGTATCATATATCACAGCTCAAAAAGCTTCCTGTTCCCTAATGATGTGCTGTCCATGAACATATGACTTTACCCATCCATTACCTCTCAGGTGAGCACATCAAATGCAGTCTGAAACAGTCTGCCTTTTCCGTCCCAAGCAGCTGGTGCTCATGCTGTCAGCTCTTCAACACGTCTCCACTTTATCCTGCTTTACTAGGCAGAACAATACACTCCAAGTATCCCACAATAAATGCCAAGTGTCCCATTCTCGTCTGAAGCACTGCTACTCACCTTTTGATTTTAACAGTTCTTGCAAAGTTTAGGACAAATATGAAAACAAATTGAGAAGGGCTGAGTGCTTCTTTGAGCAACTGTATTTACATCTATGTAACCTGTTCAAGGTTGACGTGTCTGCATGGTCCGCTCCACGGCTACAGAGGGTGGTGGCACTGGCCTTCAGTGGGCTGGATTCAGTAAGAGCTCTCCTGGTTTCTGCTCAGGTCTCTAGAAGTCTGACATTGCAGATGTTTGCTGTATTTATTGCTAAATTGTTTCAGTTACTGTACTGCAAGAAAATAGCTTTATGTTTGCAGTCCTTAGAGCCAAGACCAGTGACAGCTAGGGCAGTTTGACTGAGCCATACAGGCTGGTGGGTTGGACACTATGAGACATCAGAGATGCTCAGTCTTATCCCAGCACAGATAACAGGCTTGACTCTTCATCTGTTGCAGTCAGGGGGAGAGGATGGGGTGCAGTAAATGTCTCTAACCTCCAGGCCTGTCAGCACAATTGCCTGGCAAGGTAAAGGCTTCGCTCTGTCTTGCTGCAACCCAGGAAACTTCTGGGAACTAACTGCCAGGGCTGTGGTTTGGGACTGGGACTCCTGCAGTGGTAGAGCTTCTGCTTGCAGCTAGGAGCTGGGTGTGCAGGAGGGACAGAGCAACCCACAAAGCTGTTTGCTGTACTACTTTCAGCTGGGAGATTTGTCATACAGAAAACAGCAGAGCTCATGTAACTTACCACTGCAGTCTTCCAAGGACATGTATCTGTATTATACCCATGGGTTTGATTCACTCACTACATTATTACCCCAGAGTGATTGACACTTCCCAAACTGTCCATGGCATGTTAGCTGGGAATGATTTAGACTGTGATCTTCTTGCAGTCTTAGAGTAGTTGAACATTCAAGGTCTAATTCACAGTGTTTGTGTTTATTGCTCTCTTTGAGCCATTTTTTACCAATGTTTATTATTTGTTTGAAACAAAAGTAATTGCACAAAAGGTGTGCTACCTTTACAGACACTAATGTGTCTTGGGCGAGTGACTTACCTGGTTTATGATCCCCCAATGGATCAAGCATCTGACACAGTGAACAGGGAAAGAATCATCACATTTCAGAGGTAAAGCTCGCCATCGATCCAACTCCTTGGGCTGCCAAGTGTCTTCACTTCACAGAGAAGATGTTTGATGTTCTGTGAAAGACACTCAGGCCATGTCAGGAGATCCCATTTCTGTAGTATCTAGAAGTAAAAGCCTAATTTTGAACTTAAGTGTAAATCCATGGGCTGACATGTACTTAACTAGCTGGGAAAGATTGGAAAAACCTGAGCACACCACTTCCAGGGCTCAAGTAAAAAGGAGAAAAACTAGAACAATAAAAATATAAGAAAAGAGATATCTGAAGTGTTTTAAAACACAAGCTAAGGTATGATGAAGAAAAATTAATCTTTTCTGTCTTTTCATCTTCAGTTAACTCAGTGATCTGTGTGTGTCATTATACAGCATGCAAATGCAGCTGTAACAGTCCTCGGTGCAGGAGAAGAGTGCTATTGTCTCCAGCACCTCCTGTGCAGCATAGTCCTTTCTCTGCATTGCCCCTGATTGTCACCTCTACCTGTACCAAGGAAAAGCCACCAGCTGTGGAGCTGTTTTTGGTGACAGAAGGATGAAGGATGGTAGAAGGATGCCATACCTGAGGCATCATCTGCCTGGACACCTACCCCTATGCTTTCTGTGGGTGGCAGAAGAAGCATCTGAATCACCTTTCATCCATGCAATGAAGCTGAGACATGGTGGCCTTTTTGAAGCGCCCCATTCTCTTTGTGTCACCTGTGAACTGTCAAGGGAGCTCAGATGAGCCAAGATGCCCATGCTGTAATGTTCACTGTCAGTCCTTGGCACTGTGATCTGCTTTGTCCAGTTCTCCTCTCGAACCTTGTGCCTGCAGCGATTGCCCCTGGAAAAGGATGCCTGTGCAAGCCCTTCTAGTGCCACCTCTTTGCAAGATGACAGCCTGCCTTTATCATCCCTGCAGCTAAAGCACTGTATGTATTTGAATGAAAAGACTTCTCCCTTCCCTCCTCCTGCCTCCCACACCAGTCATTCAAGGTTCTTCCTTTGTGAGTCTGGGAATTACTCCTTGGCCTGAAGCTGGAGGTGTCTCCTGTGAAAATCACACAGTGTATGACCTTCATACTTCGGGCCAGGCTTTGACTGCCATCCACCATGTGTCAACACCCTCTTTCCCATGTTGTGGGGTTGGTTTTATATGGGGCATGTTCTGACCATTACAACCAAAAGTGGATCCCCAGCACACTCCGACTTGTTCTCAAAGGAAACCTAGCCATGCAAGCAGGAATGGAAGTCACGCTGTGCATCAGTGGCTGTCCCCTGCAATGTGAACTGCTCAGTCCCACTCACAGCTCACAGCCTGGGTGAAGCAGCTCTGCTTGTGCCACCAGATGAACCCTCCTCTGCTCTTTGGGGAACATGAGGTCAGAGAGAGGGCTTTTCCTACATCTCCCTTGTGCAAACAGATCGCCACGTGCCTGGGAATAGGTACACAGACATTGCTAAATGCCTAGCACATCATCTGAGCTGGAGTTTTAAATGGTACAGGGAGGCACTGTGTTTAATTCCCGTGTGTCTAATGGATCTTCATGGAGGGAAATCAATGCTATTAATACAGAAGCACTGCTCTGTTTTTTTCACTGCCTCTCAGCACCAATCAATCACTGCAGGCTCCCATCATCTCATTCACTGTCCAGATGGCAATATTCAGTGCCTACATTTTTTAAGCTCTTGGATAAAACAGAGAAAGCAGTCTCTTCCCAGCCACAAATGTCACATCTATATCTGGTTGGTAGCAACTGTACAGAAATAGCCTGGTGTTCCATCATCTAACTCCTTGTCTTATGAAACGTTTTCCTAGACTGTCTTCAGAGGATCACACAAGCACTACTTTAATTCTTCTGTTACACAGGAAAATGAATAGCCTCAACTCTGTACTTAAAAGGGTGTTTATGCCTCTTCTTGCATTCAGCTTGGTGTTTTTCTCTTTAAAGCAGATCTGAGATTGATGCTGGTTGTTATGTGGATATGTCAGATTTTGGAAGGAGTGGGATGTTAAATGTTTCTTGATTTCTAACCTTGGTCCTGAAGACTCAAAGCCCTCAGTTGTGTCTTTGCCTCATTTTTGTACCACCCATAAGTGAGGATGCTTTAAAACTCAATCATAAACAACAACAGCATAGCAACTACAATCCTTCACCTACTGAAAACCCAGGTAAGATTTTTCCAGTTTCAGAAAGCTACATAATAAAAATGTACCTGCATGTGTTCACTGCTACAGCTCACCAGATGAGCTAAAGTATTGTCATTGTGATATTTCTGAAACATCTTTTGATAGCCATTGTCTTTAAATGACATAACTTGTAGAAACCCAAGAAAAAATAAGACCTAGTAATATTCTGATATTTTCTGTCTTTACACTAATGTGTTAAAAATGAACTAGATAAAAATCTGTAGTCATCAAAGTGCTTTACTAGGCTTAGATTATTCTGTTAGCATTCACAATCCAAAACTACCAAAATTCCACTTATTACAAGAGAATACGTATTTCTTTTTCAAAAATCAGTGAAAAAGATTCCTCTCCCTTCCGTTATAGAGGTGGATCCTATTATTTTTTAAACTGAAAGCTTCTTTCCAGTTACACTGTACGATAACACCATTGTTGTACAGTTTCCATATATTCCTCTGAACGCTGCCTACATCCTTGTGGACAAGCTTAGGACCTTGGCATTTTCTAATATGGAGGATTTCTTGAACAAAGACATCATCTGCCATTGCTTTTATGCTTGTGGTTATTAACATAAAATTACCATAAATTATACGTGTAAGTCATTTAGCCAACTGCTGTTCAGACACATAATAAGAGAGTGCCCTGCCCATGTGCATTAGCTAACCAAAATTACTCAGCAAATATAATTCTTTTAAAGACTATGCAAACACTTCATGTTTCAAGTTGCTCTTCCCTATTTCTTCATTCTCCTTTCCTGGATTTGTTGGCTCATTTTAACACCTTTCTAGGCTAATGTGACCCTTCCCACATTCCCCCATCTTTCTTCACCATTGACAATTGTGATGAACTGAGTTGTTGCATCAAGGTAAATCCCAAAGTAAATCCTAGTTTGATAAGAAGCAATAACATGGTAAGCAAGTTTTGTGCCTCTTTTGTAGATTGCTTGATTCATCTGATATAGCCTTAAATTATGATTGGCATGTTCATTTGGGTATAATATCTCTCTGGTGCTCTGTCAACTTCACAGGCCTGCAGAGACAGAAGGAGGTGATAATAAAGACAAACAGCAATCTCTCCTAATGTCAAACTCAGACTTCCTTGAAAAGGCACCGTGTGTTGAAAATAAGACAACATCTAGTGGAATGTTATATCTATTGCACAGAAGTATATTCATTGGAAATGCACCAAGTCAGAGCCTTCCAGCTGAGATAACCTTTCAGCAGAGCAAGAGATGCCACATGACCCTTATGCAATTTTACTGTGCTACTTCTAAAACATCCTTTGTTGACAAGTTTAGATATGTGAACCAGAGTAAGTCTTTGTTGAAATGCTACAGCCCTGAGGGAGTCCCAGGTAAGTTTGAGTTACAAGCTGCAAGCCTCTACAAGTATTCAGTGTGTGTTGAGAGCCAGCTGGAACACCTGCAAATGTTAGCTGTTTGGAGTAGACACTTGCCCAAAGGGAAATGAAGTTACTCAGCTTTTATCAGATAGCAAAAATGATCCCTCTCTATTGACCCCAGTTGCTTTGATCCGTGAGAGTCCAGTGAGAAATGGCTCTGGATTACAGCTCCAGCTCCATCCAACCTACGTAGCTGAGCCTCTCCATTTAATAGAGGCAAAGTCACCATGGTTTCTTCCTGGCATTAGATGATCAGTGCAGAAAAAAGCCTGTATCATTCTACCCTCAGCACTCATACTCTTGAGCTCAGCCAGACCACAGATCATGGCCCCTACCTGGGAACTGCCTGCATCCAGGTCTTTAATAAACACCACATCCTCATCTGTCAATGGATGATGGTCAGAGGAGACCTCTGAGGTAATCTCATCCAGTTCAAAAGAACCCAAATTAACACTTTTGAACCTGGATATGGCTGTGGAGTTATCTGAGAGCATGATTCATTAATGTAACAGCTTTGCACCTCACTGCTATGAAGAAGAGAGGGATGTGTCCCCTGACCAGGACAAGCCAGGAACAACAGCTCAGTCCGTTGGAGATGAAGTGAAATACCATTACTGAGCTGTCTTTTAGTGTGTGTCTGATGTATAACATTCTTTGCTCATGCAATGTCTGCTTAAATGACTTCGGATAGTATCAAGCCAGCTCACAGGGTGGGGTTGCTGAAGGCACTTTCTGAGAAGAGAACAGTGTCTTACCTTCATCCCCTCTGAAGTTTAAAGGCAGCTATGGTCAGCCCTCTCCAGCTAAAAGGCAGTGGAGATCTCCTTTGATAGGAAGCTCAGAGTGAGGCAAATAATGTGTTTGAGGAAGATTCCCTGGATACTGTACTGGACCTGCCCATGAAGATGTCCCCAAGCACTCATCTACCAGGGCGTCTGCTTTTGCCTGTAAGGAACCTGGGGCCAGCTGAATTTAGTTGCAACAGTCATGAAACCATGGATACTGTAATGAAGTGCATGCTCATTTTAGGCAGCAACTTGACCTTGATGAAGACTGAGTTTTTAAATACATTTCAAAGAAGCATCTCAATCTTGTCTGAGCATCTGGCAGCTCTGTTTTGGCTCAGAAGAGCATAGGTGTGTATGTTTGCAGGTATATCTGCTGCTGAGAGCAGAAGAAGCAGTAATTGTGGATCTTCTCAGGACTAGGAAGATGAGAGCCGGATTCCCAGCTGTGGCCAGCTTGGGTAGGCTGCCTGCAGTCAGTAGCTTCACTTGATCCCACTGTATAAAGAGTCATCTCTCCTCAGCAGGGTAAAACCAGGGTCCTTCATGAACAGGATGCTGTCTGTGATGGGCCCTTCATTTAAACCACGTATTGTGCTGCTCAGCAGATCAGCCCAGAAGTGTGCGCCCCAGGCATCTGGATTCCTCAGCTCCCAGTGAAAGTGTGCAACAGGACTGTGTTAGTCTTGTGTTAGTCAGCGTCTCACCTCCTCTCTCAGGTGGTTTCTTTCACATCTCTCAGTCATCAGGCACAACCGTTTGTGAGGAATGACAGTCTTCAGGCTAAGGCATAGAGTGAGGACTTAAAAGTTGAAAATGCAGTCACTGGCTCTACTCCAGATTCTCTCTGGCACTTTGGGCAGATCCTTTACAGCTGTCTTTGCTGCTTACTCTCACGTGTGAATGCACAAAAGCAGTGGGTGAGCCAGACCACCTACTCTGCAGAGCTGCAAGACTCCCTGCAGTCAGTGTAGGGACAAAGATGTGATGGCATCTTTAGTAAGCGGTCTGAAGAAAGCTTAATTTCTTGCCTTGGACAGTGGCCAATGATCTGATTTCTCAGCACATATTCCCCAGTCTTTATAAGAAATAGGTTTCAAGAGATACTCTGGATTTCAGTTTAACAGGATGGCCACAGTAGATGACATGAAGCTTGGTATTTCAGCTTTGTCCACCTCAAAACCAAAGGCAACTGCATTGAGAGAACTGAAACTGAACTGAAAGATTGAGAACTGAGAGGGAGATTGTGAAATGGAGGAAAACAGTGGATGGACATTTTGCTTGTTGGTAAACTCATAGTGCTTCTTCCCATAGGTGTCCAGAACAGCATTTCCTGAACTCAGGGTTGAAAGGAGAAGGCCTTCTCTAGGGGTCCCAGCGTGTATTGCAGGGACGTATGTCAGGTGGTAAAATATGAGAGGTGAAAAACCCCTTGCGGTTGGCTTTGCCCTCTTCACTTCCCTGTTTCTTCCTCCCCACACACAGATATCCATGAAATTCTTTTCTCTTCAGGACCTGTATGAAGAAGAAAACACTTGTCTGGAGCCAGTGCCACCCTTTGGTGACTCATTCCTTCTCTTGCCATCGGTCCCAAGTGACCAATACATTCCTCAGAGATTGAATCTTAGGCTGAAGTCCTGGCAGACACAAATGAGACTAGAATGACAATTCTGTAGCCAGAAGCACAAGACCCTGTATGCACAGCAAGAAGTGTGAGAGCAACGAGAACCCCAGCACACACCAACATGTCAGCATTTTCATATGTTCCCCAATGGTACCAACACCTCTATACAAAGGACCCATGCCCAAGGTGGTTTCTTCTGGACAGCAGAGCTCTGACTCTCCCAGAGCCTGGGCTCGATCGTGCAGCTCAGCAACAGACATCCACAAGCCCTGGAAGTCACTAAGTCCACAGTGTGTCACAGACAGCCCTGGCTTAGCAAAGCCCGAGTCTGGGCTGCCTCATTGACTGCAAGACAAGCTGACAGCATCTCACAGTCACACCTGATGGACATTTGTCCATTCATAATTGAAATGAGTGTGTTTTACAGAATGTTGAAATGAGTGTGTTTTACAGAATGTTCTGACTCCCGCAGATTGATGTTCAGGCCTGGAAACATTTGTCATTGCAGGGCTTGCAGCTGGCCCTCGCTCTGCCCTCACTGGGGATCAGAGCAGCCCCACTGCATGGCTCCCTCTGACTCCACCATCAAAGCAGGCACCACTACTTTGGCGTTTTCCACAGACCGTGATTTCCACCTGAGTTGCAGTAGAAGTGAAGGTGGAAGGGACGGGGAAGGGGAGGGAGATGTGGAGAGGCATGGGGGAGATGTTTTCTGAGTAGTGACTTGGGATCTGATGACCTTAATGTTTCTGCTGGTGGGGATATGTAGAGAATGTCAGCACTTTATGATTGAAGAGCTTTCACCAAAGGAAGAATTAATAACATCTGCTTCTTTCTTTCACACTTTTGCAAGACTCAGTCAACCCTAGCGTCATGATTGATAGCATGAGCAAAGCCTTGTTGGCGCCGTCTCGAGGGCAGGTGCCAATTTATGAAACGAAAAGACAAGGATGAAGGTGTCTTGCAGGGCTCACAACTCCCCTATCAGTGCTGGAAAGTTGAAGCGAGTGGCTTGTTCAGGGGGGTGTATTTGCTGACAAAAGTCTGTGCAAACAAGGACCTTGTGAGAACGTACAGGGAACAGCTGCTCTGTATCTGGGAAAGGTAAATGCAGTTTGCAGAGCAAACTCACTCTAATTCAGGCAAATACTGTTACAAGCAGTGTAGCTGAAAAGAAAACACGTTTGCTGGGATGTTAACATGACTCGTATCAAGTGCAGGGAAATGGGGAAAATGCCCATGTCTGTGAGACTGCTGCCCAAAGGTAATTATTCCTGTTAAGAAAACCCTTTTGACAGAAGTGTCTTGCCTTGACTAAATATCCTTGATACCTGGGGTGGAACAGTGCTTAGTAGGTGGCAGGATTTAACCTCCACAAGCCTATTCCTTGCACCAGTTAAGTGCTTTTTTTTTTGCAAATTTTTGCATTTTTTTCTCAAAATTGCTTTGGACTTTGGGTGCTGCTTTGAGGGGCTGCACTGCAGAGATGGGGGGTGCTGAGCACTTTCGGGGAATCAGCACCTTTCAGGAGGCTGACACTGAGCATCCTCAGGCTGAGCATCCCAAATCACAGGCCAGTCAAAATTTTATCCCGTGTTTCTCCCTTCCCACCTCCAGGACCACTGTCACTGCCCTCAGAATGGAAAGGTGGAGATGCCTTCAGGAGAGCAGAAAGAGCTGCAGAACTTAGGGACAGAGCCCCACCTCCTGGAAGCAACCTCAAGTCTTGCTCATCAGAGGCCTTTGTGGGGTGGCTTGTGAGCCCCAGCATGACCTTGTGCCCCACATCAGACCTGCTGTCACACTGATTAGTCTAATAAAAGTTTTTATCTCAGTGTCAGTCACAGCACAATGTCATCCCTGCAGGCACACAGTGCAGGCATGGGGTGGTGCCTGGTTCTTCCTCTGGCATAGCTCAAGATAATCTGTATAGCACATGTGAGTGGTAGCAATATTTGTGTTCCTATTGAAAAAAAAAAAAAAAAGGTTTAATTTGATACAGCAGGTTTCTGATTTACAGAGAGCTGGTGAAGGCCAGGCCAAGCACCTTTAATTGAAACAAAGAGCAATTAAATGGTCTTTTATGTGATCAGACTAAGCAGCAGTAGGAAGGCATCAGGCAGAACAGACCTGAGGACCAAGGGACTACCCACAGGGTCAGCCATCACGGGAGCACTGGCTGGGGGGTGCTGCTCAGCAAGCAAGAGGCACACGGCCCAGGAGAGGCTACAAGTCAGCAGCTCTTTGAATCCAGGTATTTGCTGAGTTTGTGTATATAGAAATGGCCCTCTACTCTTTTTCCCACCTGTACTCAGGGAAGATGGTTTCTACCCACTTTATTCAAACATAAAGCAGGACTGTAACAACAGACCATTCTCCTTCCCCTCCTGGAAACCCCCCAGGAAGGTTCTGTGGCATAGCTTGGCACCGAACCAAGCCAGGCAATAGAGCTGAGCAGAAGGGTAAGCAGCTTTGAAATCATTATCCAGTGGCTCCCATAGAAAGCACCACCAGTCAGGAGCTCCTGTGCAAGGAGATGAAGGACTGAATCTTCTCTGTTCATTTGATTTCTGTTGACAGTTTCTTGTTTCTGTTAGGAAAACAAAGTGAACTCATCCCTTTTTCAAAGTTTCTCATTTGGGAAATTAAGCCTAGGTCTGCTGTATGGGTCAGAAAAGCAGTACTTCATTTTTTCCCAACCCTGTTATTCTGTCTAGAAAAAAATATCCGTTGCAGACACCATGTAACTCTGTCTGCTACGCTCAACATGTGTGCTCAGGGATCCTGGGGTGGTTATTTAGCTAAAGTCAGCACAATAGAAAATCTTCTTTCCATTTGGTTGACACACAAAAAAACCCTAGAAACATCAGTGATGCTCTTTGATCCATTTGATATAATCAGGGATGATCACATCTCCCACTGTTTGGCTGATTTGTTGGGTTTTTGTTTGTTTGGTTGTTTGGGGTTTTTTTTTCTTTTGTTTGTTTGGTTTTGGGGGTTTGGGGTTTTTTTTGGGGTTTTTCTTTTTGTATTTCAATGCCTCAATTCCTGTAAGCCACAGAGGTTGCTCCAAAAGCCTGTGATTTTGCACACCAGAGCAAATTGCTCCACAGAGACTCCATAGAGCTCCTGCTCCCTAGGCTCATGCTCAGCACTCAAGAGCTCTCAGTAGGAAACCCAGAACTATAGCCAAAGCTTCTGGTATATCAGACTGATTTCTTTAGGCTGGAATTTCCCAGTTTTCTTGGGAATCACCATTCATTAGTCTGTAAAATGTGAGGGTTGCTTAGATGGCAAAGTTCATCTCTAGCACCAGGTGCTGGTGAGAGGTAAAAGGTGCTCAGCCAAAGCAGTTGCCTTCTGTCAGACCACAGCAGCAGCAAAACCCTGGGCCAAGCCCAAACGACCTCAAGGTAAGCAGAGCAGGACATGAGCTTGTCTAAACTTCTTGCAGTAAAAATGCAGGGGCTGAGCAGCATGTTTATGTCTGGGATTAATGAGACTCTTAGGAGTGGGGTTCAGGGAGGACTGCAGGGTTTTGGTTTTAAATGTTTTATGGCAAACTTGAACAAACATCATTAACCATCTCAGTGCTTATTAATAATTAAGCTGGATAGCACCAAGCTGTTTTCAATTGATTTTTTAGAGGGAAAAAACCAAGCTGGAAGTTTCATTTCCATCAGACACGTTTGTAAAGAGGAGTAGCAGGGGCTAGCAGTCTCAAGTTGTCATGCTAAGGAACCCAAGTCCTTCAGTGCACAGGACTGCAGAGGGTCACACTCTGCCTGGGACGTCAGCAGCCAGTGATGGTGGAGACCAGCCTCCCTGGCCACTGACACCTTCTTCGCCTCTGCTGCTCTCCCTGTGCCTGGTGGACAGCAACACCTCCTCCCTTTTCGAGGTCACCCCTTGCACAGGTGCCAGCAGTGGAGCCAGAAGTTTGGACACTTTCCCCATGTCCAGCCTTGGGCACAGGAGTTTTCCTCACGCAGGACACTCTCAGCTTGTCCGAGCCCCCAGTCAGAGGATGAACAGGGACTGCCAGGGTCGCCATAGGTGGCCACCATCTGAACATCCCCACACCTTCCGTGGGCTGATTTTGAAGTAACCCTTCCTCTCAAGCCTCCCTGCTTGGCCCCGGCTCCTGCCTGCGGCTGGAAGGTGGCGTGGTGGGTGGTTATGGGCTGAGGTTTGCTCGCCTGATGCCTGGTGCATGGGTGACACCTACCGACCGCGTCTTCAGCTTCATTTTATGCTTTTACGACCGTAAATAAAACCACGCCGATAAAGTGATCCTCGAGATTGTGTGCTGTTTTAACTGCTCGTTTACCTGTCCCGGGGTAAAAGTCAATAAATTATTTTTATAACCGCATGAAGGCTGCGTGCCCCACGTCAGGTTCTGACAAAAGGCCAAGACTTGGATTTCAAGCAGAGCAGTGCAAAGCTGCGGGAAATCTTTAAACATGAATGGAGGTTATTCCCCTGTAATTTATTCCCCTGACATTTATTCCCCTGTAATTAAGATTAGATTTTGGATCTGCTTCTGTGATTGAAAAGTCACAAGTCCAGAGCAACACTAAACATGAAGTAAAACCAGCAAAGTTTACAGAAAAATGCTGACACTGATCCTAGGATTTATTTTTAAATTGCAAACTAACAATCATTTCTTTAATGCTATTTTTACCTTTTGAAGAGTAGAAGGTAATAGTAGCAAAAAGCAATTGCCTCCAAAAAACCCCATAATAATAATTAAACTAACAAATATTTTCAAAAAGGAAATACTTGGGTCCTTTTAAAAAAAAAGTAGTTTCAAGCTGGTGGCTTCTGGGGTGATGCAGGTAATAACTGCTTCAGATAGTAATACTTGGATCCATCCTCAACAAATTGCCTTGGCTGGATACATCTCACCAAGTGCTGTGCTGCAGGCATCGACTGGCCAGAAGGCTGTAGCTGGAGCAGTATTTTTGTGTGAGACTGAACTTGCTTTGATTCCTTGCAAGTTCTTAACCCATGCAGCCACAGAGAAAAAAAAAGTTGTAAATATAGTACTTAAAGGCTTATAGTACTTATAGTACTCAAATTCAATTAGGGAATAGAAAGCAAACAAAACTTGTGCTTTCAAATATTGTGATTGTTAAAGCCTTTTATTATTTTGGCACCTGGCATGTAATTTGTGAGTGTTTAGGCAAGATGAGGATGCTGTAGAGATTGTATGAGCAGTACTTTGGCATTCACACAGTGTGACACCACTCACAGCTGCTGCAATATCTGCAATGCCATAGATGTTAATCCAGCTTGTCCTCTGTTCCTATGTTAGCTCTTCACACCTATAGTAATCTCCTAAAGCACAAAACTGGGACAGTAGGAGTCCTGCTGGAGGACCAGAAAGAATAATGTGTCAAGCTGTGCTAGGGGTTAAAAAGTGAGCTGGGGATGGGAGTGATGACTCAGGCTGAGGTGAGGTATCTTCAAGAGCAGCTCTAAACATGGATGCAGACAGATTCTGCAATACCTCTTTTTCACTGTTGGCCATTCCTGAAAGATGAGCATTCATCATTAGTCTGAATTTCTTAGCATCTCTTCCCAAGAGTGCGACTTTCCATTTGATACAGTTGACTGCCATGCCACTGTTGCTGTTCCAGTCTCCAAGGCCACTGGTTCTTCCCCTACAACACCTTGATCCTCCTGTGCACTGGCTGAGCATCTCCAGATACCATCCCAGGGTCTTGTTATCTGCCTTGACCACCAAGGAAATTCTGTCCAAGACCAGTCCTTGAAGAATGTTGCAAGATCTCTGCTGCTGCCTGAAGCCTGGTCGGGCATATGTTTTGTTTTACATATGTGCCATGCTGGATCCCATTTTCTGCAAGCTGTGTAATAATTTCTCCTAGAGCATTAGGTGAGATATTTTTCAGATACCCACAGAGATTAAATACTGGTTTTGCCCTACCAAAAAAATATGGCAGGTTGATCTGGCATTACCTATGTTTTATAGGTCTTTTTTATTTTTGTGTCCACCACCAGAAGTCACTTCCTTGGCTTTTATTATTCACCCCTTTGTAATTTCTTCTGTGGTTTTGTATGGTGGCAAGTACAACCTAATGGGCCTATAGTTTCTCCAGTCTCCCATATTCTTTCTGAGTATCCTCAACTCAATCCACCTGGATTATATAATCTTCTGCAGATTCACAGGTCTCAGCTGATGCTGCTAAATCCAGCAAAATGGACTTTATTACTTCCTTTATATTCTTTTCTAATGTAAATCTCTCCAGATTACTTCTATCTGATCTCCAAGAAAGCTTCCCTGTGCTCCAAATCAGAGTGCTAGTTCACCTATTAATCACTACTCCCCTATAGTTAACAGTCAGTGCTAAAAACTGGAACACTATAAGTAACCACAGTATATATTACATGTGATACAAATTAATTATGTTATGCTTCATCTTGTGAATTATAAAAGAAACTTCTTCTGGAGATACAGGAATGGAAATAATGCAGAAAATTACTTGTTCAGATTGTCAACCATGTGGAAGAAGAAGGTTTAGAGGCTTTAATGTCACATCTCAAATGCTCGACTGGGTGAAATTTAATGCCACTTATTTTGTGGTGTTCTTTTGGAAAAGATCCTATAAGGAAATGTCCTGTATTTGAAGGTCCTGTACTCTTATTATTTAGTAAGCTAGTTTATATATATATATTTTTTTTTAATATATTTTTTCCCAATGTGATTTATCTCAGCTGTCCTTTGCCAAAATTCTCACTTTTCCCATTAGATGTTCTGCTTACCTACCCCCAGCTGATATCTTCCAGCCCAGAAACAATGTAATGGTGCCTTATAGTTACTGCTTTTAAAGTCCTTTGGAATTCACAGCTGTATAAATGTCAGTGGTATTCTAGAAAATACCACTTATGTGAAAAATCTTGGAAATCCACCCAGCTCTGACATTTCCAGGAATTTGGATGTAAGTACAATGTGACAGTTTTGAATAAGACATTAGGGCAAGTTGATTTCATTGATAGTTCCTAATAATCCTGCTGTGAGCACCAGAATAGGGTTTGCTCTGGTTTTGTTTTATCCATTCCCATAAAGCATTTTCCATTCCTGCAGAGAAGAAATAAACTGGGCGCTGGCTGCACTGGCAGTCCTCTCTGCTCAGCCAAACTCGCCACCAGCACTCGCTGCTTCTCAGTACATAGGATTATTTTGAATGCCACAAGATGGTGCCAGCAGTCAGGGGAAACAGGGGCTGAACCGATCCAGGGAAAACAGACTGGTCTGAGATTGTCAGGGTTAGTTAAAGACCAGCTCCCAGGACCTCTTGTTTCTGTTTCTGGTAGCGGATTTCAGTTCCAATCTCTTCCGACTGCTCTTAAAATATTTTTCATGTTTCTGCACTGCATTTCAATAGACTATTTTAGGATTCAGCTCAGCATGCTGTAGGGCAGTTGGCATTTCCTCAAAAAATTTCGTTTTTATAAAAAGACAAGGGCTTTGGTTGTTTCCCTAGTTCCTAACAACTGTTTAAAATCAAGCGACATGGAAAATCTAGTGATCTCTATGTCTTAATCCTTCATGTCCCATTTATTTTGGATTAATGTTTGGATGTGACTATTTTTGTTACTTAGTCACTGCAAAATCAACCCAAATTCCAGTGTTCCTTTCAAGAAATCAGTTATTCTAAATTCTGAATTATCATGATGGGCTTCTCAAAGGAAGGTGTTGGCACCTTGATGACAAAGTGGACCAGAATCTTTCTGCTGAGAGGGTGTTGCTCACATCCTAGTAAACTGCTCTCCAGATATTTCCAGTCTTTGAGCCATGATGTAAAATTAAGTCCTGCTCAAACTTAAACATTAAAGCACTTTTGTGGGGAATCCTGGAGGTTCATGAAGAGTGGAGATGTACCATTGCAGATGTATTCCTGGATGTAAGTAGGATGAATTATCTCTGAAGTGCCTTTCTCTCTACACTGATTACAGAGGGAACCTAAATACCTAAAGTTGGGTGATACAAATCTAGTATGAGGTGAATCACTGGAGTTCATACGGGTATCAGGAAAAGCAGGATGGGAAGCCCAAGTTTCCTGAGTGTTTAGCAGCTACTCTAACAACTAACTTGGAATTGCTTTTAAGCTTGCCCCTGTGAGTGACTAGTTTGCCAGGCCTTCTTCTTTGGTTTCCACACAGGTAAAAGTTAACCTTTACTCAAGCATTCACCACAGGTTACTCACTCAATGCATGCAACACTACCTTCTTTCAAGTGATCCAGCCATCGTTTCAATGGTAACTTTTGCATTGAGGTTTGAAGTATAAGTTAATGTCCTCAGTTGGATCAGCTTTTAGGGGGAAACAGACTCCATAGACCAGTAGCATCCATAGACCTCTGTGTAGCACTGAAAAATAAATGGTCAGCAGTTCCCGTCTTGCCAATTGATGCTGTGGTGTTGAGGTAGCCTTGGAAGTCAGTATTTCCTACTTCCAGTGTTCATGCTTGTTTTCAAAGGTTGAAGCTGAAGATGCTTGGCAGTGCAGGAAACAAAGCTTCATGTGAAAATATAGATGCCAGGCTGAAGTAGAGAAGAAAACAGGTAGAGCTCTTCTGACATAGCTGCTGTCTTATAGACTCCTGAAAGTACCATTACACACAGCTCTTGTCAGCCATGATTTAAATGGTAACAATTGTAGAAGAAAATAACCACACTAGCATCTTCCTCAGCATATCTACAAGACACAGAAAGAGAGAATAAATCTTTAAAATATTCTTTTTATCTCAAACACGCAAAATATGCAGTATGACTTTTGCTTTCAATTAAGTAGTCATTATTGGAAATTCAAATGATTACAAAGCTGTTTGCATTATAGAAGATGAATTTAAAATTTTTAAAATAATATAAAGAAATAATATTTTTTTCTTTTATTCTACTTAGTTTGGTGTCCCTGCAGTAGCTCTGTGCCAACAGCACATGCAATCTCCAAGCATGACGTCTCCTCCCAGAGCAGTGACATTTAGGCACAGCTATTTGAGAACTCGGTGTATGAGGCTCTGCTACAGGTGATATTTGATAACAGAAGAGGTGCCTGGGAGTCTGTGACCTTTAATGAAA
This sequence comes from Megaceryle maxima, assembly GCA_024605025.1. Lineage (NCBI taxonomy): Eukaryota > Metazoa > Chordata > Aves > Coraciiformes > Cerylidae > Megaceryle > Megaceryle maxima. Next base: position 41,875 of record JANHGN010020077.1, read on the forward strand.
TAAAACAGTGGGATAACAAGGATCAAAATTTAAATCCTGTGGACCCACAACCAGCATGTCTGGTGCTGGGCCCTTGGAGGAAAGGCATCTCTGGAGCTGTCAGTCATAGCTTGCTTGACATTAGCATCTCTTACATGCTGACCCCACTGAAATGTCACAGCTCATTTCTTTCAGTACAAGCACCCAGTGCCAATGCTCGTGGCACAAGGCTGCATTAAAGTTGAAAGATCTCTCATGAATTGGCCTGAAGGCAGAAGACAAATAGGGGTGCTTTCTGCTCCAGTTCAGGTAGTCATATTGCCCTTTCAGAGCAGCCTCACATGTATTTAGTCTAGGTTTTCAGCACCATAACCCAGGGGAAGATTTGTGCTTGTGTTTCAGAGAAGCAGGGTCTTCTCCAAGAGGGCTGGTAGCAACGTGTGTGAAGCAAGGAGCTCTTTTCCTTAGGGACAAGGAGAGCAGGAATGCTCATAGCTGTGGAAGGAGCTCTGGGAAATAGCATCAGCTGCTTCACAGAGCGTAGGACTTGTTTCTTAGATCTTGCCTCAAGCATAAACACTTGTTTGCCTACTTGCTTGTGTCAGTGGTTACCCGAAACACAGCTTCCAACACATTCACCTCCAGAGGAGATGATAGAAGACAGCTACACAGCTGCACACACTCCTCATGCTATTGGGTAAGAACATACATAGAAAACTTTTCCAACCCTTACATTAACATAGTTTTTGTGGAGGGAAAAAAAAAATTAAAAGGGAAGCTTTAGAAGCAGTTAAGATATGCATAAATGAGTGGCCAGATTATCTCTGTAAACCTTGGTCTACAGTTTTCAATACAGGGCAATAAATCCTCCTGGGAAAGAGGAGCTCAGTGTCCTTCAGGAAAAAAAAAAAAAAAAAAAAAAAAAGGAACAAAACCTCCCTGAGTTATTTTAGAAACCTGAATTGCTCTGCATAAATATATTTTCCTCCTCCAAAAGGCAGGTCACAGCAGCCTTAATTATCAGAGGCCAGAATGGAAAAAAAACCCATAAAAATAAATCCTTTCAAAGTTTGCTCTCATTACCACATTTGGCATATTTAAACATAAACACCATCTGTGTTTATCATGAAACGCAGCAGTAACTGCTGTCCAATCTCACAGTGACACCGGTGTTTATGGAGTGTTACAGTAAGGGGCACATGCAAAGCTTCCCCAGAAACTGAGCTCCCCTGAAATTATTTGCAGAGCCACCAGATGCTTATGTCGACAAGAGGCACTTTTGCCAAGAAAAGGATTACCATGGAAGAAAAACAAAGCCTCAAACCTTGCTCTCATGGCAGCTTCTTCTAGCAACCCCAAGGAGGCAAATAGCAGAGAAAGTTACTCACAGCAATGAATCAAGCCATAAAATGCACTTCATGCTTTTAATGTTTTAACTCCCACTGAGAGAGGAAGAGCATCTGCAGATCTCTGGGATGACCCCATTGCTCTGCACCCTCACAGGCAGAGCAGGGACCCACTGTCCTTCTGCCTTTGTAGCAGGCTGGGGACACTTCAGGGGGGACCGCACATATAAACTGGCCTGGGCACTCTCCTCGCCCTTGCACACTAGCTCCCAGGTAGGGACAGTGTGGTCTGTGACTGGACTGGGCACTGTGTCCTTGCAGCAGTCCCTCTTGCCCAGTTGTGGTGCAACATCTCCAAGACATCCAGGACGGGTTTATAGGCAAACAGGAGCTGATGATGCCAGTGAGAACAGTTCCTTTGAAGCCACTGTGGGAGCTTGCTTTGCCTGACACATGAGCCCATGGGTCTGGGCCCTGGATGATGTTTATTTGGGCTCCCTGTGATCCTCCAGCACAGTCTTCTTCTGTGCAGAAGTGAAATCAGAATTAAAAGACAAGGACAGAAGGAGAAGCAGGATATGCCCTGTCTAAAGTCAGGACACAACACTGCCAAGGGGTGACAGCTTCATCACAAACTTTTCTAGACATCATTGTCTAGCTCAACACAGGCATTTGAAAGCCTCCCACTGGGGCCAAAATTGTCCCATGTGTCTGGATCCAGGGGCCTATCAATCAGAAACATGTCCTCTGTGAAAACAAAGCCATCAGCTGTCTGAAACACAAAGCCACGTGTAATGGCAGGTCTGTCTTCACTGCAGGCTGTGGCATCCGGACCAGTCTTTGGTTCTCCTTTGATGACACACAAGATTTAGGCAGACTGCTCATATTAAAATCCCAGAGTGTGGTTTGCTTCACCATGTCAAAGAGCTGTGTGAATAATTTTATAAAATGTCAACTATTTTTAGATGATAGAAGCAATTATGTGAAGATATAACATTCTTTTCAACACTGAAAGATTTTTTTTAAAAAAAGTAGACATCCAAAATGTCTTACATTACCTGAACCTGAACATCCTGGAACAACATCTGATCTCCATTGCTCTAACATCACTTGCCCAAAAACAGTGAAGGTCAAAAAGAGTGATACTGGTCTCATTCAGAGCATCATTTGGCTCATTACCTCTCTCCTTTTAGAGGTGGCATTGAGTGATCTGATGTGTAACAGGAATACATTGAACCATGCAAGGACATTTCACTCACAACTAAAACAAATGAAAAATCCACAGCATTAATGTTAATTTGTTCAAATCCAGCCTGATGACCTTACGAGAAGCAGAACTGCAGAAGTTAGCAAAACTGTAAACAGCAGTTTTGTGGTATAAAATCTTTCATCAATAATATGTTTGTAGTGTCAAATTTCATTTTTACTTTACTTAATTTCCTCTCATTTACCCTAATTATGCTACTAGTGTGTTTGCCTAAGCAGTTTTTCTCTATCAGTGGTGTTTACTCTCCTCGGATATCTGCAGACTATTTTCACATCTGCCCACACACTGTTACATTTTAGACAAAACCTATTTAGCTTTATGATTTCCCCTTAGACATTGATCACTCTGATCTTCTCATGACATTGTGGCTTTACTCTGAACTCTGTCACCCCACCAAGACGGTGGTCTCAGGGCCCCGTGTACTCTCCCAGAAGCTGTGAAGGCAGCAAGGATGACCTGCATGGTAAGCAACCTGGCCAACAGCCAGAGAAGCAATTTTCAACCTGTGCTTAACTTTAAGCACACGAGTAATCTTACTTGCTTTGCTGAGATTACACATGCCCTTAAAATAAAACTTTGCTCAGCTGCTGTGCTGGAGTGGGACCAGAGGGCTTCTTCATCAAGCCCATTGAAAAAAAAGACTTTTCATTCACTTTTCCATGACAAAATGCGCATGTGTGAATAAAGTTCAGGCTGTGTTTTCTTGCAAGTATTTGTCTGCCCATTATCACTTCAGTGTCTCCAGATTTGCTCCCGTATCTGCTCTTCTTCTCCCTACAAAAATTTGGGGCTTAATTAACTTTCCAGAACAAGCTCCTGTTGCTCCAAAGCAAGACACATTCGTGTTATCTTCAGCTGAGTTTAAAAAGAACAATCGGACGAGAGAGAATGAAGATAGCTTTGGTGATGGGTTTACTCTGAGAAAATACGGGAATGTATGGTGGGAACGTAGGTGAAGTGGCTTGAAGGCAGTGTGGGACTGCCTTCCTGTGGGGTTTCTGATGGGTTACTGTGCCAACTCCAAGACTTCTTCCAGTGGCTGAGGTAGCCCTGATGTACCTCTCCCACAGAGGTCCTGTGGTATCTGCGAAGACATTGGTCTTTCTCTTCTACTTCCCCACAGAGATAACCCCAGGGTCTCTTTTTCTCCTGTATTTATCCATTTATTTTTATGAAACTTGTTAAAACTGAGCTTGGGGACACATTGGCTCATGTCAATCACAGTTTGATAGTGTGATAATAAGGGAAAGACATGCACACATGCTCTTCTGCCTAAACCATGGTATCACGAGAGCTTCACTTCTGTAGCAAAGTAGGCTAAAAGGAGACTTTTTTGAAGAAACTAAGAGTTATCCCTGTTATGAGTTATGAAGAGTTTTACTGTGCTGATCCCATTCTCATTCCTTTTAAGTGAACAAGTGACACAATCAGGGAGATCTGCGATGCTGAGTCCCTTTAAACACTGATCCACTTTAATTATATCTCCAAGTATGGACTGAAGAGTGTAATGCTAGTTCTACACATCTGTAACTTGTGACATGTTTTCTACTGAAACATGACCTATAACAAAGGGATGAGGCTCTTCATGTCTAGTTTACATCACTGGTAAGGCAGACAGATGTTTGTGACTGCACAAATAGCACAAGTGTGAAGATACCACATTTGTGGTATGAGGGAAAACCAGTATCAGTATGTTTGAACTCCAGGACACCACATGAACAGTGGCAACATTCACCAGAGGCTTCATCTGCATTTGTCAGTGAAGTGGCCGCAAGCACAGTTCAGAGAGCAGGAAGATGCTTGGGGGAAGAGTGAAGGTCACCCAGTGGTCCCATGGCAAAATATGGTGTGTGCCTATGGATCTGCCATCCTGCCCCAGTTGTGGATGTCCCATGGGCTCACCAAACCAGAATAGCCATAGCTCTATTCATGGAGAAGAGACCCAGCTTTGCTGCTGGCAGCACTGGTGGAGGAATTTACTGGGATCTCTGAAACACCCATACACAGCACAAGGGCTGCCTCACCTCCAAGTTGATGGTAGATCTGGGGTTTTGTGTCTGTCAGTTTTCTATTTTCATCAATTAAGATCTCACAAGTCTTGTGTTATTAAGCCAAATTGGCCAAAGAAGTTTTCTTCTAGGATGCATGATTGCTCCTTTTGACTTTTCTGTACCAGAACAGATTGTCTCTGTCTTAAGAACAACCATGTGTGAGCAGAACACACAAGGATGAGCCCCATTGACTACAACAGTACATGTGAAGTGAACATGTCCATGTCCTCTTCTCCAGCCTTCACCTACAGCTAAGGTTTAGAACCATACAGTCCATCAGTTCTATATGTACCTTGGGTCTTCTGGAAGCTGAACTGTGCCCAGGTATTTGCTTCATAGAGGTGTAGCTGCCAGGGCCTAAAACCATGCCGGGGCGTGTGCTGCTAACTATCCCACCAGGACAACTGCAGGCCAGTGGTGAAAGCCCATGTGTTGTCCCTTTCTAGTTTACTTGCACAGGTGTAGCCAGAGAGCAAAGGGAGGCCTACAAGAAGACAGGCTGTGCTGGAAACTGGCTGGTGAAGAGCTGGGCAAGGACAGTCTCTGCCAAAGGTGACAGCATTAGAGCTGAGCTACAGCTGGAGCAACAAGAGACGCCATTGTCCCATCCATACCAGTTGAGATGTCACCAGGTGAGCCCTGACCCTTGCAGAGTGAGCAGGAGCTGTCAGAGTGGAAAGAGCACACAGGGCAGTGGTAACAACCTCTCACACAAGTCTGGATAGACCATTTCTTTAAGAGAAATTATCCTGCATCTAGGAGCCCAGACTCTCAAATCTGATGTGACGTAAACCGCCCTCTCTCAGCACTGCACATACCTTTCATATTTCTTTCCCTCAAGGAAGTGTTTTGTGATGATTAATGAATTACGAAGGTCACCTTTTGGGTCTTCAGGTCTTGCTGAACTCCAAAGAAAACAAATTCTGGAAGAGTTCCAGCTAAAAGTGTCATAGCAAATGCATCCAGTTTACTTTATTTATGATTATGCTCACAACGGTCTTATTAAGTACGTTTTCAAAATAAACAGGACTTGAGACTTTGTGAAATGCTGGGGTTTTCTGTTTTAAAACATCTGCTGCCTATTTCTTAAGGACCATTTAGGTAATACTAGAGCATGGCCAGATATGCATCTATTTCCTGGAAATTGCTTAAACGTTCTGCAAAAATGTAGAAAGCTGTGCCTTTACCACCCGAAGAAAACAGAAGAATAAACCAAATGAGGCTGGGTAGTTGCTAGCTGAGACAAATTCACTAAATCTACCCTCCACGTGAACTGTGTTGGTATGTGAGACTGGAAAGCTTGCTCGTAGGAGGCAGAGTAAGTTGACTGTAAGTCTGTATAACTCAGACTAATAATGCATGATGCTGCATAAAGCAACCCAGCTATTTCAGCAGTATGCTTTTTTTCTACTGTTGTACCTATTGAATAAACAACTGGACTCAAATCTTCCTCCACAACTAAAGATGCTCTGGGTGGGAATCTCCTTTTAAGTGTCTGTAACCATTAGATGGTTAATAATTGATAGCCTTGTGGAATCTTGATAGAAAGTCAGAGAAGAAAGTCAGAGTCAGTATTCAAGGTTCAGCTGCTGAAGAGTGCTCCATAGCATTTTTTGCTTCTTTCTCCCTTCTCTGTTCCTCAGCACATCACAGCCTTGATGTCCCTCTGAATAATGGCATACCCTCCCTCAGTTTGCCTGAGCCACACTGAACTGACTTGAAGAATGCAGCCAAGATTGCAAGAACCTTTGCTAAGCTGCTGTTGTATGGGATGTAGATATCCCATCCCATTAATTTATAGTGCCTATTACAGTTCTTTTCTAGAAGGAAACAAAAGTCTGGTGGCTCCAAGCACATGCTGGAAGCATGACTAGACTTCAGAAGTACCTGTCTGTTGTAGATAGCATGATAAAACTCATTGCCTATGTCTGTTTTGCTGATTCTTGGTCTCTCCAATAGATTAACAGAGACCATATAAACATGTGACGTTTGGATTAAAGCTGCCCTAGACTACTAATTCCCTCTAATAGAAATACCACACCTCACTGGAGACTAACCTTGTTCTAGATCTGGGAAAAATAAGGTAAGAAAAAAACATGAGAGCTGTAATGCAACATAAGGTGATGTGATGTATCAAGTCTGGCTTGCAAGAAAGGCTTGAGAAACACACATAAGGACTTTGATAAGACCACAATGGAAAAAGCCTTTCTGGTTTTAAATGGTAACCATGTGATCCCAGCAATGAACAATCCCCTCAACAGCAATTCTTTAAGACACGTGACTTTACCTTCAGAGCCCACAGATCATCTTCATGGCAGAATTTACTTTTATATTTAGCTGGGGAAATAAAAAAAGGGCAATCACAAGCCCTTAAGGATCACCTTAATTATTTACAAATGCACAAATTCGAAGCACCTGGAAACTGTCTCTGTGCTTAGTGGTTTTGATCTCAGGTTCATTGCTCCCTTGGCCTTATCCTGCACCTAACCAATTAATTGAAACACATCAGACTTCTTTAAAGGTCCATTCCAATCCAAAACATTCTATGATTCATCCTTGCCATCTCAATAGAAACAGCTATATGCCAAACTCTCTTATTCCTGCAGGTGAAGGGTTTGTCACTTGATGTAAGCTCAAAGCCACAAATGTAAGGTCACAACAACTGTTTCTACGCTGGTGATTAACAGCACATATATTTCTTCCTAACTAGCATTTTCTCCATAGTCATCACATCATATCAGCTGTATATGCCAAGATGGTGCACATTGCACGGCCTCACTGCTGCTGAGCTGTGTCAGAACATAGGCACACTGACCTCTGGGCATCACTCCAAACACTTCATATCCTGGAAACAGCTGTAGCCACCTGCACAACCCTCTTGAAAGGGCATCAGTCTGGAACCTGCATTGTCTGGATTTGTTATCAATAAAAATGCACTGATCCTGCTGGAATTTTTCTCTAGTTCTTATGTGGCTGACAGGGAGGCTAAGCTGGGCATGACAGCATGCTTGACTGTTAGCATTAAATATGATGCTTCCAGGCCCTGGAGCTCCTTGTGCTATTCGGGAAGGTTATTAAATTCTCCACCAAAACATGTAAGGAATATTCTTAATTCTAAGAAAAGAAGGGAGTCAGCCTTATGCAGGAATTAGCCATTCTTGTTCCCTTACTGCAGAGGGCACGGCAGAAGGAAAGAGAAACCTGGAAGAAGCATTGCCTTCCTTGACTTTCTGAGAGAAAAAAAAAAAAAAAGTATCATCCAGAATATGTCACCTAGGGAAAGTTCTCCTGGTCAGAGCTTCAGAAAGAGAAGCAAGGGTCCTTCCTCAGATTAATCTTGTTTTATCACACATTAGCGGGGCCCTAAAACAGTTCTAATATAAACTGTAGTCTAGCAGGTAAGAGGGGTTGCTGTGTCATCCAGGAGTCATTATAAGACAGAAAACTTCTTTGTCTGAAGGACTTTGGCAGCCTCCCAGATAGGAGACTTGTGTTTTCCTAGCAGCAGCAACTGCCTACTGAGATGACTTCTATCTCATCTGTGAAGAGAAAATACTAGTCCTCTCTTGGGCATATGTTTTTGATGGAAGTCATCATTAAGAATCAAACCAAAGCTGGAATGACAGAGTCTTGGCATCTCTCAGACACAGTGCAGTGGGTCTTCTACTGACGCATACACCAGCAGTGGGGTGGGCAATGGTCCCCTTCTTGGGCAAGGGCTAGCCCATGCCCTCACTCCCTGGTCTGATATCACCACAACAGCACCTGCATGGCAGATGTCCATGACAAAGTGCACACTGATTTCATTCTATGACTGGGTGACTCATCTGGTAGACAAGGGGAGGCTGTTGATGTGGTCTACCTAGATGTCAGCAAAGCCTTTGACAAAGTCTCCCACAGCATCCTTCTGGAAAAGCTGGCAGTCCATGGCTTGGACAGGTGCACCCTTCACTAGGTTAAAAACTGGCTGCGTGACTGGGCACAGAGAGTGGCTGTGAATGGTACTTCATCCAGTTGGTGTTTGGTGACCAGTGGTGTCCCCCAAGGATCAGTACTGGGCCCAGTTCTATTCAGCATATTTATTGATGACCTGAATGAGGGGATCGAGTGTAACATTAGTAGATTTGCTGATGACACTAAGTTGGTGGCGAGCGTTGATCTGCTGGAGGGTCAGGAGATGCTGCAGAGGGACCTGGAAATGCTGAGTTGATGGGCTGAGGCCAATCATATGAGGTTTAACAAGACCAAGTGCAGGGTCCTACGCTTTGGCCACAGTAACCCCCTGCAGTGCTACAGACTGGGGGGTGAGTGGCTGGAGAGCAGCCTGGCAGAGAGGGACCTGGGAGTGCTGGTT